>CM062497.1:1313417-1360917 GCA_031479575.1 Coregonus ussuriensis
GAGCGTGCCTTCTCTAGCAAACTCTCCTGCTATCTCTCTCAGAATTACCTTCTTGATCCAAACCAGTCAGGTTTCAAGACTGGTCATTCAACTGAGACTGCTCTTCTCTGTGTCACGGAGGCTCTCCGCACTTCTAAAGCTAACTCTCTCTCCTCTGCTCTTATCCTTCTAGACCTATCTGCTGCCTTTGATACTCTGAACCATCAGATCCTCCACTCCACCGTCTCCGAGTTGGGCATCTCCGACGCTGCTCACTCTTGGATTGCGTACTACCGGACAGGTCGCTCCTACCAGGTGGCTGTCTCCGCACCACATGCTCTCACCACTGGTGTCCCCCAGGGCTCAGTTCTAGAACCTCTCCTATTCTCTCTATACACCAAGTCACATGGCTCTGTCAAATCCTCACATGGTCTTCTGGTAACCAGGTGGCGAATCGCATCTCTGCATGTCTGGCAGACATATCAGTGTGGATGTCGGATCACCACCTCAAGCTGAACCTCGGCAAGACGGAGCTGCTCTTCCTCCCGGGGAAGGACTGCCCGCTCCATGATCTCGCCATCACGGTTGACAACTCCATTGTGTACTCCTCCCAGAGAGCAAAGAACGTTGGCGTGACCCTGGACAACACCCTGTCGTTCTCCGCTAACATCAAAGTGGTGACCCGATCCTGCAGGTTCATGCTCTACAACTTTCGCAGAGTACGACCCTACCTCACACAGAAAGCGGCACAGGTCCTAATCCAGGCACTTGTCATCTCCCGTCTGGATTACTGCAACTCGCTGTTGGCTGGGCTCTCTGCCTGTGCCATTAAACCCCTACAACTTATCCAGAACGCTGCAGCCTGTCTGGTGTTCAACCATCCCAAGTTCTCTCATGTCACCCTGCTCCTCCGCACACTCCACTGGCTTCCAGTTGAGGCTTGCATCTACTACAAGACCATGGTGCTTGCCTACTGAGCTGTGAGGGAATCGGCACCTCCTTACCTTCAGGCTCTGATCAGACCCTACATCCAAATGAGGGCACTGCATTCATCCACCTCTGGCCTGCTAGCCCCCCTACCTCTACGGAAGCACAGTTCCCGCTCAGCCCAGTCAAAGCTATTCGCTGCTCTGGCACCCCAATGGTGGAACAAGCTCCCCCACAACGCCAGGACAGCAGAGTCACTGACCACCTTCCGGAGACACTTGAAACCCTACCTCTTTAAGGAATACCTGGAATAGTATAAAAGTAATCCTTCTACCCCTCCCTCCCCCACCCCCCCATAATTTTTTTTTTTTAATAAAGTGGTTGTCCCACTGGCTATCATAAGTTGAATGCACCAATTTGTAAGTCGCTCTGGATAAGAGCATCTGCTAAATGATGTAAATGTCAATGTAAATGTGCGAGGTAAAAACATGGCTGTTAACAGCGAGTACCAGTACCGAGTGGATGTGCAGGGGTATCAGGTAATAACATGACTATAGACACAGGGTACCAGTACCGAGTCGATGTGCAGGGGTATGAGGTAATTGAGGTAGAAATGTACATATAGGTAGTGGTAAAGTGACTAGGCAACAGGATAGATAATTAAGAGTAACAGCAGCATACAGTGGGGAAAAACGTATTTAGTCAGCCACCAATTGTGCAAGTTCTCCCACTTAAAAAGATGAGAGAGGCCTGTAATTTTCATCATAGGTACACGTCAACTATGACAGACAAAATGAGAAAAAAAATCCAGAAAATCACATTGTAGGATTTTTAATGAATTTCTTTGCAAATTATGGTGGAAAATAAGCATTTGGTCAATAACAAAAGTTTCTCAATACTTTGTTATATACCCTTTGTTGGCAATGACACAGGTCAAACGTTTTCTGTAAGTCTTCACAAGGTTTTCACACACTGTTGCTGGTATTTTGGCCCATTCCTCCATGCAGATCTCCTCTAGAGCACTGATGTTTTGGGGCTGTCGCTGGGCAACACGGACTTTCAACTCCCTCCAAAGATTTTCTATGGGGTTGAGATCTGGAGACTGGCTAGGCCACTCCAGGACCTTGAAATGATTCTTACGAAGCCACTCCTTCGTTGCCCGGGCGGTGTGTTTGGGATCATTGTCATGCTGAAAGACCTAGCCATGTTTCACCTTCAATCCCCTTGCTGATGGATGGAGGTTTTCACTCAAAATCTCACGATACATGGCCCCATTCATTCTTTCCTTTACACGGATCAGTCGTCCTGGTCCCTTTGCAGAAAAACAGCCCCAAAGCATGATGTTTCCACCCCCATGCTTCACAGTAGGTATGGTGTTCTTTGGATGCAACTCAGCATTCTTTGTCCTCCAAACACGACGAGTTGAGTTTTTACCAAAAAGTTATATTTTGGTTTCATCTGACCATATGACATTCTCCCAATCCTCTTCTGGATCATCCAAATGCACTCTAGCAAACTTCAGATGGGCCTGGACATGTACTGGCTTAAGCAGGGGGACACGTCTGGCACTGCAGGATTTGAGTCCCTGGCGGCGTAGTGTGTTACTGATGGTAGGCTTTGTTACTTTGGTCCCAGCTCTCTGCAGGTCATTCACTAGGTCCCCCCGTGTGGTTCTGGGATTTTTTCTCACCGTTCTTGTGATCATTTTGACCCCACAGGGTAGATCTTGCGTGGAGCCCCAGATCGAGGGAGATTATCAGTGGTCTTGTATGTCTTCCATTTCCTAATAATTGCTCCCACAGTTGATTACTTCAAACCAAGCTGCTTACCTATTGCAGAGTCAGTCTTCCCAGCCTGGTGCAGGTCTACAATTTTGTTTCTGGTGTCCTTTGACAGCTCTTTGGTCTTGGCCATAGTGGAGTTTGGAGTGTGACTGTTTGAGGTTGTGGACAGGTGTCTTTTATACTGATAACAAGTTCAAACAGGTGCCATTAATACAGGTAACGAGTGGAGGACAGAGGAGCCTCTTAAAGAAGAAGTTACAGGTCTGTGAGAGCCAGAAATCTAGCTTGTTTGTAGGTGACCAAATACTTATTTTCCACCATAATTAGCAAATAAATTCATAAAAAATCCTACATTTATTTGGAGAAAAAAAATCTAATTCTGTCTGTCATAGTTGACGTGTACCTATGATGAAAATTACAGGCCTCTCTCATCTTTTTAAGTGGGAGAACATGCACAATTGGTGGCTGACTAAATACTTTTTTTCCCCACTGTTTGTGTTGAGTCCAAAAAGTTACTGCAAAAGGGTCAGTGCAGATATTTTCTTAACTATTTAACAGTTTTATGACTTGGGGGGCTGTTTGAGGTCCTGTTGGTTCCAGACTTGGTGCATCGGTACCGCTTGCCATGCGGTAGCAGAGTGAACAGTCCATGACTTGGGTTGCTGGAGTCTTTGACAATTTTTAGGGCCTTCCTCTGACACCGCCTTGTTTAGAGGTCCTGGATGGCATGGAGATCGGCCCCAGTGATGTACAGGGCCATAAGCACTACCCTTGCGGTAGGAGGCCAAGCAGTTGCCATACCAGGCGGTGATGCAGCCACTCAAGAGGCTCTCAATGGTGCAGCTGTATAACTTTTTGAGGATCTGAGGGCCCATGCCAAATCTTTTCAGCCTCCTGCCAGGGAAGAGGCGTTGTTGTGCCCTCTTCAAGACTGTGTTGATGTGTGTGGACCATGTTAATTCCTTAGTTATGTGGACACCGAGGAACTTGAAGCTCTCGACCCGCTCCAGTACAGCCCCGTCGATGTAGATGGGGGTGTGCTCGGCCCTCTGTTTCCTGTAGTCCAATATCAGCTCCTTTGTCTTGCTGACATTGAGGGAGAGGTTGTTGTCCTGGCACCACACAGCCAGGTCACTGACCTCCTCCCTATAGGCTGTCTCATCATTGTTGGTGATCAGGGCTACCACAATCGTGTCGTCGGTTAACTTAAGGATGGTGTTGGAGTCGTGTTTGGCCACGCAGTCATGGGTGAACAGGGAGTACAGGAGGGGACTGAGCACGCACCCCTGAGGGGCCCCCGTGTTGAGGATCAGCGTGGCGGATGTGTTGTTACCTACCCTCACCACCTGGGGGCGGCCCGTCAGGAAGTCCAGGATCCAGTTGCAGAGGGAGGTGTTCAGTCTCAGGGACCTTAGCTTAGTGATGAGCTTGGAGGGCACTATGGCGTTGAACTGAAGTCAATGAAGAGCACTCTCACATAGGTGTTCCTTTTGTCCAGGTGGGAAAGGTTATTGTGGAGTGTGATTGAGATTGCATCTGTTGGGCGGATTGGAGTGATTCCAGGGTGTCTGGGATGATGGTGTTGTTGTGAGCCAAAGCATTTCATGGCTACAGATGTGAATGCTACGGGGCGATAGTCATTTAGGCAGGTTACCATGGCGTTCTTCAGCACAGGGATTATGGGGTCTCCTTGAAACATGAAGGTATGACAGACTGGCTCAGGGAGAGGTTGTCGGTGAAGACACTTGTCAGTGCTCTGAGTCAAATCAAATCATATACAATTTTATTGATCGGGTACATAGGGCTGTGGCGGTCATAAAATGCTGTCTCATGGTAATTTACCGTGTTTTGTTTAGCATCTCCAGGCCTCCATGCATACAAGCCACATACAAGCCACATACAAGCCACATACTGTTAGGCCTACTGCTGCTAGGTAGCTCTCTCTCTGCTCTCTCCCTCCCCTCTGTCTGTCCTTGATTGCAGGAGTGAAGTCTGGTGTGCGGGAGTCAGGGTTCCAGCTGCAGCTCATTCACCATAATCACCTCAGCCTTTAAGACCCGGTCAAACTTACCACTCATCGTCAGATCATAGTCAAGACGACCATGTTAGTCTCGCTGCCGACTCAACCTGTTTATTTTTTGCTCTTTGTGTTTTTGGTCTGTTCTATTTACTTTTTCTCCTGTGCCACAGATATTAGGAACCTGACTCCTGCCTCCGCTTCACTCCTGCCATCACCATCCTGCTCTCCACTACCGGACCTCTCTTTTGGACACACCACGGACACTAGGCCATTACGGTACCACACCTGCCCTGACCTGGATCTGTTACCCTCCCTGTAACCTGGACTTGCTCTTCCCCTATTATTGGAAACCTGGACTATTGAACATTGTAAATAAACCTGTTAAACCTTCTCTGGCTTGGTGTACTTGTCTGCATTTGGGTTCTATCCAGTTAAATCATAACACATACAAGCCGCTGATGCGAGCCTTTGGAACATCTACATTTAAAAAAGTAGAATAAACCATTTAATATACACCATCACAATAAATGTATTATTTATTTTAGTCAGGTCTAAAGAAACATGATATGAAGAAAATGTATTTCAGAAGAACAGAATGTGAGTCGGCCTACTGAATGTCATCTGGCTATACTCCATGCCGTAGGCTGGAGGCTTGTTCATTTAGCGGACAAGATATGGTTATAAGTCCCGTGCCATTGTTTTATATGATATGATTTTATAGTACGAATAATATAATTGAACTTAGCTGAATAAAATAGAAAGGATATTTTTCCCATTACGGAGCCAGAGCGCTTTTGAAGTTGCTATGTTGAGCATAAAAGTGATCTTTTGAAACAGGTCATATATGCTAAATTTATAAGTTATTTGGCAACTTTAGTTGTAAATGATACAAGCCTTAGAATGTCTTAGAAATCAAAACATATATGGGCAGGATGTGACTACTGTATAGGCTATTGATGAACATATATGGGCAGGATGTGACTACTGTATAGGCTATTGATGAACATATATGGGCAGGATGTGACTACTGTATAGGCTATTGATGAACATATATGGGCAGGATGTGACTACTGTATAGGCTATTGATGAACATATATGGGCAGGATGTGACTACTGTAGGCTATTGATGAACATATCTGGGCAGGATGTGACTACTGTAGGCTATTGATGAACATATCTGGGCAAGATGTGACTACTGTAGGCTATTGATGAACATATATGGGCAGGATGTGACTACTGTATAGGCTATTGATGAACATATCTGGGCAGGATGTAACTACTGTAGGCTATTGATGAACATATCTAGGCAGGATGTGACTACTGTAGGCTATTGATGAACATATCTGGGCAGGATGTGACTACTGTAGGCTATTGATGAACATATATGGGCAGGATGTGACTACTGTATAGGCTATTGATGAACATATTGGGCAGGATGTGACTACTGTATAGGCTATTGATGAACATATCTGGGCAGGATGTGACTACTGTATAGGCTATTGATGAACATATATGGGCAGGATGTGACTACTGTATAGGCTATTGATGAACATATATGGGCAGGATGTGACTACTGTATAGGCCATTGATGAACATATATGGGCAGGATGTGACTACTGTATAGGCTATTGATGAACATATCTGGGCAGGATGTGACTACTGTAGGCTATTGATGAACATATCTGGGCAGGATGTGACTACTGTATAGGCTATTGATGAACATATATGGGCAGGATGTGACTACTGTATAGGCTATTGATGAACATATATGGGCAGGATGTGACTACTGTAGGCTATTGATGAACATACATGGGCAGGATGTGACTACTGTATAGGCTATTGATGAACATATATGGGCAGGATGTGACTACTGTATAGGCTATTGATGAACATATATGGGCAGGATGTGACTACTGTATAGGCTATTGATGAACATATCTGGGCAGGATGTGACTACTGTATAGGCTATTGATGAACATATATGGGCAGGATGTGACTACTGTATAGGCTATTGATGAACATATATGGGCAGGATGTGACTACTGTATAGGCTATTGATGAACATATATGGGCAGGATGTGACTACTGTATAGGCTATTGATGAACATATATGGGCAGGATGTGACTACTGTATAGGCTATTGATGAACATATATGGGCAGGATGTGACTACTGTATAGGCTATTGATGAACATATCTGGGCAGGATGTGACTACTGTATAGGCTATTGATGAACATATATGGGCAGGATGTGACTACTATATAGGCTATTGATGAACATATATGGGCAGGATGTGACTACTGTATAGGCTATTGATGAACATATATGGGCAGGATGTGACTACTGTATAGGCTATTGATGAACATATATGGGCAGGATGTGACTACTGTATAGGCTATTGATGAACATATATGGGCAGGATGTGACTACTGTAGGCTATTGATGAACATATCTGGGCAGGATGTGACTACTGTAGGCTATTGATGAACATATCTGGGCAGGATGTGACTACTGTAGGCTATTGATGAACATATATGGGCAGGATGTGACTACTGTATAGGCTATTGATGAACATATCTGGACAGGATGTGACTACTGTAGGCTATTGATGAACATATCTGGGCAGGATGTGACTGCTGTATAGGCTATTGATGAACATATCTGGGCAGGATGTGACTACTTTAGGCTATTGATGAACATATCTGGGCAGGATGTGACTACTGTAGGCTATTGATGAACATATCTGGGCAGGATGTGACTACTGTAGGCTATTGATGAACATATATGGGCAGGATGTGACTACTGTATAGGCTATTGATGAACATATATGGGCAGGATGTGACTACTGTATAGGCTATTGATGAACATATCTGGGCAGGATGTGACTACTGTATAGGCTATTGATGAACATATATGGGCAGGATGTGACTAATGTATAGGCTATTGATGAACATATCTGGGCAGGATGTGACTACTGTATAGGCTATTGATGAACATATATGGGCAGGATGTGACTACTGTATAGGCTATTGATGAACATATATGGGCAGGATGTGACTACTGTAGGCTATTGATGAACATATATGGGCAGGATGTGACTACTGTATACGCTATTGATGAACATATCTGGGCAGGATGTGACTACTGTATAGGCTATTGATGAACATATATGGGCAGGATGTGACTACTGTATAGGCTATTGATGAACATATCTGGGCAGGATGTGACTACTGTATAGGCTATTGATGAACATATATGGGCAGGATGTGACTACTCTATAGGCTATTGATGAACATATCTGGGCAGGATGTGACTACTGTATAGGCTATTGATGAACATATATGGGCAGGATGTGACTACTGTATAGGCTATTGATGAACATATATGGGCAGGATGTGACTACTGTATAGGCTATTGATGAACATATCTGGGCAGGATGTGACTACTGTATAGGCTATTGATGAACATATATGGGCAGGATGTGACTACTGTATAGGCTATTGATGAACATATATGGGCAGGATGTGACTACTGTATAGGCTATTGATGAACATATATGGGCAGGATGTGACTACTGTAGGCTATTGATGAACATATCTGGGCAGGATGTGACTACTGTATAGGCTATTGATGAACATATATGGGCAGGATGTGACTACTGTATAGGCTATTGATGAACATATATGGGCAGGATGTGACTACTGTATAGGCTATTGATGAACATATCTGGGCAGGATGTGACTACTGTATAGGCTATTGATGAACATATCTGGGCAGGATGTAACTACTGTAGGCTATTGATGAACATATCTGGGCAGTATGTGACTACTGTAGGCTATTGATGAACATATCTGGGCAGGATGTGACTACTGTATAGGCTATTGATGAACATGTATGGCAGGATGTGACTACTGTATAGGCTATTGATGAACATATCTGGGCAGGATGTGACTACTGTATAGGCTATTGATGAACATATCTGGGCAGGATGTGACTACTGTAGGCTATTGATGAACATCTCTGGGCAGGATGTGACTACTGTAGGCTATTGATGAACATATCTGGGCAGGATGTGACTACTGTATAGGCTATTGATGAACATATATGGGCAGGATGTGACTACTGTATAGGCTATTGATGAACATATCTGGGCAGGATGTGACTACTGTATAGGCTATTGATGAACATATATGGGCAGGATGTGACTACTGTAAAGGCTATTGATGAACATATCTGGGCAGGATGTGACTACTGTATAGGCTATTGATGAACATATATGGGCAGGATGTGACTACTGTATAGGCTATTGATGAACATATCTGGGCAGGATGTGACTACTGTATAGGCTATTGATGAACATATATGGGCAGGATGTGACTACTGTAAAGGCTATTGATGAACATATCTGGGCAGGATGTGACTACTGTATAGGCTATTGATGAACATATATGGGCAGGATGTGACTACTGTATAGGCTATTGATGAACATATATGGGCAGGATGTGACTACTGTATAGGCTATTGATGAACATATCTGGGCAGGATGTGACTACTGTATAGGCTATTGATGAACATATATGGGCAGGATGTGACTACTGTATAGGCTATTGATGAACATATATGGGCAGGATGTGACTACTGTATAGGCTATTGATGAACATATATGGGCAGGATGTGACTACTGTATAGGCTATTGATGAACATATCTGGGCAGGATGTGACTACTGTATAGGCTATTGATGAACATATATGGGCAGGATGTGACTACTGTATAGGCTATTGATGAATATTTATGGGCAGGATGTGACTACTGTATAGGCTATTGATGAACATATATGGGCAGGATGTGACTACTGTATAGGCTATTGATGAACATATATGGGCAGGATGTGACTACTGTATAGGCTATTGATGAACATATATGGGCAGGATGTGACTACTGTATAGGCTATTGATGAACATATCTGGGCAGGATGTGACTACTGTATAGGTGTGACACTCTGGCTCTAGGACTTTTGTATGTGAGCTAGAGTGTATGTTGTTTTGTTGGGGATTTGGGTGTTTTTCTATGTTGGTAGTTCTGTTGGGTGTGTTTCTATGTTTGCAGGTCTATGGGTTATATTTCTAGGTTGTGTGTTGTAGTCAATGACTCCCAATCGGAGGTAACGAGTGTCAGCTGTCGGCTCGTTATCTCTGATTGGGAGCCATATTTAAACTGTCAGTTTTCACCTTGTGTTTGTGGGTTTTTGTTTCCTGTTTCCATGTTTCCAGTGTTTCGTGTCAGTCGTTGTTAGTTTGGACTTCACGATTCGTCTTTTGTTTTGTAGTTACGTGCTTCTTGATTAAAATCATGTTCACTCGCAACGCTGCGCTTTGGTCCGCTTCCTCATTAGTAGACGAACGTGACAGAAAAACCCACCATCAAAGGACCAAGCAGCGTGTCCAGGAGCCGAGGGTCTGGACATGGGAGGAGTTATTGGACGGAAAAGGGTCATGGACTTGGGAGGAGATCCTGGATGGCATGGATCGCCGTCCATGGAGCGAAACAGTGGAGAGACGACGGAGAGAGGAGCAACGGCGTCGGCAGAGCCAACGTCGGAAGGACGAGAGGCAACCCCAAGAAATTTTTGGGGGGGGGCACATGGCTTGGGCGACTGAGCAGCAGGAGGCTGCCACAAGGCAGATGCAGAAGGCTGCCAGGTTAAGGGGGCTGACGGAGGCAGAGAAGGGACGGATTCAGTGGGCTACCAGGTCAAGGGGGCTACTGGGTAAAGCAGGGAAGGAAGGTGTTGAGGCACGGCGTGAGGTACTGGGGTGTGTAACCAGTCCGGTCCGGCCCGTTCCTAATCCCGAGGTGCAGCCAGTAGTGTGTGTTCCCCGTACGGTACGGCCTGTTCCGGTCCCTCGCACTAAGTGTACGGTGCTTGTCGCCAGCCCGGTTCGACCTGATCCTGCCACCCGCACCAAGTGTACGGTGTGCGTCGCCAGCCCAGCCTGGCCTGTTCCGGCCCCTCGCACTAAGTGTACGGTGCGCGTCGCCAGCCCGGTTCGGCCTGTTCCGGCCCCTCGCACTAAGTGTACGGTGCGCGTCGCCAGCCCGGTTCGGCCTGTCCCTGCCATACGCACCAAGTGTACGGTGCGCGTCGCCAGCCCGGCCTGTCCCTGCGCCACGTAGGATGCCTACGGTGTGCGTCGTCAGCCCAGCCCGGCCTGTCCCTGCGCCACGTAGGATGCCTACGGTGTGCGTCGCCAGCCCAGCCCGGCCTGTTCCTGTGCCACGTAGGAAGCCTACGGTGTGCGTCGTCAGCCCAGCCCGGCCTGTCCCTGCGCCACGTACTAAGCCTCCTGTGTGTCCCCAGAGTCCTGTGCGTCCTGTTGTTTCTCCCCGCACTAGCCCTGAGATGCGTGTCCTCAGCCCGGTACCTCCAGTTCCGGTACCACGCATCAGGCCTATGGTGCGCCTCAGATGGCCAGAGTCTGCCATCTGCCCAACGGCGCCTGAACTGGCCGTCTGCCCAACGGCGCCTGAACTGCCCGTCTGCCCAACGGCGCCTGAACTTCCTGTCTGCCCAACGCCGTCTGAACTGTCCGTCTGCCAAGCGCTGCATAAGCCGCCCGTCTGCCATGAGCCTTCAGAGCCGTCCGCCAGACCGGAGCCGCTAGAGCCTTCCGCCAGACAGGATCAGCCAGAGCCTTCCGCCAGACAGGATCAGCCAGAGCCTTCCGCCAGACAGGATCAGCCAGAGCCTTCTGCCAGACAGGATCAGCCAGAGCCTTCTGCCAGACAGGATCAGCCAGAGCCTTCCGCCAGACAGGATCAGCCAGAGCCTTCAGCCAGCCATGAGCAGCCAGATCCGTCAGCCAGCCATGAGCAGCCAGATCCGTCAGCCAGCCATGAGCAGCCAGATCCGTCAGCCAGCCATGAGCAGCCAGATCCGTCAGCCAGCCATGAGCAGCCAGATCCGTCAGCCAGCCATGAGCAGCCAGATCCGTCAGCCAGCCATGAGCAGCCAGATCCGTCAGCCAGCCATGAGCCGTCCAGCCAGGATCCGCCAGAGCCGTCCAGCCGGGATCCGCCAGAGCCGTCCAGCCGGGATCCGCCAGAGCCGTCCAGCCGGGATCCGCCAGAGCCGTCCAGCCGGGATCCGCCAGAGCCGTCCAGCCGGGATCCGCCAGAGCCGTCCAGCCGGGATCCGCCAGAGCCGTCCAGCCGGGATCCGCCAGAGCCGTCCAGCCGGGATCCGCCAGCCAGCCAGGATCCGCCAGAGCCAGCCAGCCAGGATCCGCCATTTAGTCCGGTGCTGCCCCTTAGCTCGGTGTTGCTCCGTATCCTGGTGCTGTCCCTTATCCTGGTGCTGTCCCTTATCCTGGTGCTGTCCCTTATCCTGGTGCTGCCCCTTAGTCCGGTGCTGCCCCTTAGCCTGGTACTGCCCCTTAGTCCGGTACTGCCCCTTAGTCCGGTACTGCCCCTTAGTCCGGTGCTGCCCCTTAGTCCGGTGCCGCCCCTTAACCCAGTGGGGTTTAGTTGGGGGGGGGGGTAATGTGGAGGAGGCTAGGGAAGCTGGTGACTAAGGTGGGGTGGGAACCACGACCAGGGGCAGAACCGCCACCGTGGACAGACACCCACCCAGACCCTCCCCTAGACTGTGGGTTGGTGCGCCCGGAGTTCGCACCTTTAGGGGGGGGTACTGTGACACTCTGGCTCTAGGACTTTTGTATGTGAGCTAGAGTGTATGTTGTTTTGTTGGGGATTTGGGTGTTTTTCTATGTTGGTAGTTCTGTTGGGTGTGTTTCTATGTTTGCAGGTCTATGGGTTATATTTCTAGGTTGTGTGTTGTAGTCAATGACTCCCAATCGGAGGTAACGAGTGTCAGCTGTCGGCTCGTTATCTCTGATTGGGAGCCATATTTAAACTGTCAGTTTTCACCTTGTGTTTGTGGGTTTTTGTTTCCTGTTTCCATGTTTCCAGTGTTTCGTGTCAGTCGTTGTTAGTTTGGACTTCACGATTCGTCTTTTGTTTTGTAGTTACGTGCTTCTTGATTAAAATCATGTTCACTCGCAACGCTGCGCTTTGGTCCGCTTCCTCATTAGTAGACGAACGTGACAATAGGCTATTGATGAACATATCTGGGCAGGATGTGACTACTGTAGGCTATTGATGAACATATCTGGGCAGGATGTGACTACTGTATAGGCTATTGATGAACACATATGGGCAGGATGTGACTACTGTATAGGCTATTGATGAACATATATGGGCAGGATGTGACTACTGTATAGGCTATTGATGAACATATCTGGGCAGGATGTGACTACTGTATAGGCTATTGATGAACATATCTGGGCAGGATGTGACTACTGTATAGGCTATTGATGAACATATCTGGGCAGGATGTAACTACTGTAGGCTATTGATGAACATATCTGGGCAGGATGTGACTACTGTAGGCTATTGATGAACATATCTGGGCAGGATGTGACTACTGTATAGGCTATTGATGAACATATATGGCAGGATGTGACTACTGTATAGGCTATTGATGAACATATCTGGGCAGGATGTGACTACTGTATAGGCTATTGATGAACATATCTGGGCAGGATGTGACTACTGTAGGATATTGATGAACATATCTGGGCAGGATGTGACTACTGTAGGCTATTGATGAACATATCTGGGCAGGATGTGACTACTGTATAGGCTATTGATGAACATATATGGGCAGGATGTGACTACTGTATAGGCTATTGATGAACATATATGGGCAGGATGTGACTACTGTATAGGCTATTGATGAACATATCTGGGCAGGATGTGACTACTGTTTAGGCTATTGATGAACATATCTGGGCAGGATGTGACTACTGTATAGGCTATTGATGAACATATATGGGCAGGATGTGACTACTGTATAGGCTATTGATGAACATATCTGGGCAGAATGTGACTACTGTATAGGCTATTGATGAACATATATGGGCAGGATGTGACTACTGTATAGGCTATTGATGAACATATATGGGCAGGATGTGACTACTGTATAGGCTATTGATGAACATATCTGGGCAGGATGTGAATAATGTATAGGCTATTGATGAACATATATGGGCAGGATGTGACTACTGTATAGGCTATTGATGAACATATCTGGGCAGGATGTGACTACTGTAGGCTATTGATGAACATATCTGGGCAGGATGTGACTACTGTATAGGCTATTGATGAACATATATGGGCAGGATGTGACTACTGTATAGGCTATTGATGAACATATATGGGCAGGATGTGACTACTGTATAGGCTATTGATGAACATATCTGGGCAGGATGTGACTACTGTATAGGCTATTGATGAACATATCTGGGCAGGATGTAACTACTGTAGGCTATTGATGAACATATCTGGGCAGGATGTGACTACTGTAGGCTATTGATGAACATATCTGGGCAGGATGTGACTACTGTATAGGCTATTGATAAACATATATGGCAGGATGTGACTACTGTATAGGCTATTGATGAACATATCTGGGCAGGATGTGACTACTGTATAGGCTATTGATGAACATATCTGGGCAGGATGTGACTACTGTAGGCTATTGATGAACATATCTGGGCAGGATGTGACTACTGTAGGCTATTGATGAACATATATGGGCAGGATGTGACTACTGTATAGGCTATTGATGAACATATATGGGCAGGATGTGACTACTGTATAGGCTATTAATGAACATATATGGGCAGGATGTGACTACTGTATAGGCTATTGATGAACATATCTGGGCAGGATGTGACTACTGTAGGCTATTGATGAACATATCTGGGCAGGATGTGACTACTGTAGGCTATTGATGAACATATCTGGGCAGGATGTGACTACTGTATAGGCTATTGATGAACATATATGGGCAGGATGTGACTACTGTATAGGCTATTGATGAACATATATGGGCAGGATGTGACTACTGTATAGGCTATTGATGAACATATATGGGCAGGATGTGACTACTCTATAGGCTATTGATGAACATATCTGGGCAGGATGTGACTACTGTATAGGCTATTGATGAACATATATGGGCAGGATGTGACTACTGTATAGGCTATTGATGAACATATATGGGCAGGATGTGACTACTGTATAGGCTATTGATGAACATATATGGGCAGGATGTGACTACTGTATAGGCTATTGATGAACATATCTGGGCAGGATGTGAATAATGTATAGGCTATTGATGAACATATATGGGCAGGATGTGACTACTGTATAGGCTATTGATGAACATATCTGGGCAGGATGTGACTACTGTATAGGCTATTGATGAACATATATGGGCAGGATGTGACTACTGTATAGGCTATTGATGAACATATATGGGCAGGATGTGACTACTGTATAGGCTATTGATGAACATATATGGGCAGGATGTGACTACTGTATAGGCTATTGATGAACATATATGGGCAGGATGTGACTACTGTATAGGCTATTGATGAACATATCTGGGCAGGATGTGACTACTGTATAGGCTATTGATGAACATATCTGGGCAGGATGTGACTACTGTAGGCTATTGATGAACATATCTGGGCAGGATGTGACTACTGTATAGGCTATTGATGAACATATATGGGCAGGATGTGACTACTGTATAGGCTATTGATGAACATATATGGGCAGGATGTGACTACTGTATAGGCTATTGATGAACATATCTTGGCAGGATGTGACTACTGTATAGGCTATTGATGAACATATCTGGGCAGGATGTGACTACTGTATAGGCTATTGATGAACATATCTGGGCAGGATGTAACTACTGTAGGCTATTGATGAACATATCTGGGCAGGATGTGACTACTGTAGGCTATTGATGAACATATCTGGGCAGGATGTGACTACTGTATAGGCTATTGATGAACATATATGGCAGGATGTGACTACTGTATAGGCTATTGATGAACATATCTGGGCAGGATGTGACTACTGTATAGGCTATTGATGAACATATCTGGGCAGGATGTGACTACTGTAGGCTATTGATGAACATATCTGGGCAGGATGTGACTACTGTAGGCTATTGATGAACATATCTGGGCAGGATGTGACTACTGTATAGGCTATTGATGAACATATATGGGCAGGATGTGACTACTGTATAGGCTATTGATGAACATATATGGGCAGGATGTGACTACTGTATAGGCTATTGATGAACATATATGGGCAGGATGTGACTACTGTATAGGCTATTGATGAACATATATGGGCAGGATGTGACTACTGTTTAGGCTATTGATGAACATATCTGGGCAGGATGTGACTACTGTATAGGCTATTGATGAACATATATGGGCAGGATGTGACTACTGTATAGGCTATTGATGAACATATCTGGGCAGGATGTGAATAATGTATAGGCTATTGATGAACATATATGGGCAGGATGTGACTACTGTATAGGCTATTGATGAACATATCTGGGCAGGATGTGACTACTGTAGGCTATTGATGAACATATCTGGGCAGGATGTGACTACTGTATAGGCTATTGATGAACATATATGGGCAGGATGTGACTGCTGTATAGGCTATTGATGAACATATATGGGCAGGATGTGACTACTGTATAGGCTATTGATGAACATATCTGGGCAGGATGTGACTACTGTATAGGCTATTGATGAACATATCTGGGCAGGATGTAACTACTGTAGGCTATTGATGAACATATCTGGGCAGGATGTGACTACTGTAGGCTATTGATGAACATATCTGGGCAGGATGTGACTACTGTATAGGCTATTGATAAACATATATGGCAGGATGTGACTACTGTATAGGCTATTGATGAACATATCTGGGCAGGATGTGACTACTGTATAGGCTATTGATGAACATATCTGGGCAGGATGTGACTACTGTAGGCTATTGATGAACATATCTGGGCAGGATGTGACTACTGTAGGCTATTGATGAACATATATGGGCAGGATGTGACTACTGTATAGGCTATTGATGAACATATATGGGCAGGATGTGACTACTGTATAGGCTATTAATGAACATATATGGGCAGGATGTGACTACTGTATAGGCTATTGATGAACATATCTGGGCAGGATGTGACTACTGTAGGCTATTGATGAACATATCTGGGCAGGATGTGACTACTGTAGGCTATTGATGAACATATCTGGGCAGGATGTGACTACTGTATAGGCTATTGATGAACATATATGGGCAGGATGTGACTACTGTATAGGCTATTGATGAACATATATGGGCAGGATGTGACTACTGTATAGGCTATTGATGAACATATATGGGCAGGATGTGACTACTGTATAGGCTATTGATGAACATATCTGGGCAGGATGTGACTACTGTATAGGCTATTGATGAACATATATGGGCAGGATGTGACTACTGTATAGGCTATTGATGAACATATATGGGCAGGAATGTGACTACTGTATAGGCTATTGATGAACATATATGGGCAGGATGTGACTACTGTATAGGCTATTGATGAACATATATGGGCAGGATGTGACTACTGTATAGGCTATTGATGAACATATCTGGGCAGGATGTGAATAATGTATAGGCTATTGATGAACATATATGGGCAGGATGTGACTACTGTATAGGCTATTGATGAACATATCTGGGCAGGATGTGACTACTGTATAGGCTATTGATGAACATATATGGGCAGGATGTGACTACTGTATAGGCTATTGATGAACATATATGGGCAGGATGTGACTACTGTATAGGCTATTGATGAACATATATGGGCAGGATGTGACTACTGTATAGGCTATTGATGAACATATATGGGCAGGATGTGACTACTGTATAGGCTATTGATGAACATATCTGGGCAGGATGTGACTACTGTATAGGCTATTGATGAACATATCTGGGCAGGATGTGACTACTGTAGGCTATTGATGAACATATCTGGGCAGGATGTGACTACTGTATAGGCTATTGATGAACATATATGGGCAGGATGTGACTACTGTATAGGCTATTGATGAACATATATGGGCAGGATGTGACTACTGTATAGGCTATTGATGAACATATCTTGGCAGGATGTGACTACTGTATAGGCTATTGATGAACATCTCTGGGCAGGATGTGACTACTGTATAGGCTATTGATGAACATATCTGGGCAGGATGTGAACTACTGTAGGCTATTGATGAACATATCTGGGCAGGATGTGACTACTGTAGGCTATTGATGAACATATCTGGGCAGGATGTGACTACTGTATAGGCTATTGATGAACATATATGGCAGGATGTGACTACTGTATAGGCTATTGATGAACATATCTGGGCAGGATGTGACTACTGTATAGGCTATTGATGAACATATCTGGGCAGGATGTGACTACTGTAGGCTATTGATGAACATATCTGGGCAGGATGTGACTACTGTAGGCTATTGATGAACATATCTGGGCAGGATGTGACTACTGTATAGGCTATTGATGAACATATATGGGCAGGATGTGACTACTGTATAGGCTATTGATGAACATATATGGGCAGGATGTGACTACTGTATAGGCTATTGATGAACATATATGGGCAGGATGTGACTACTGTATAGGCTATTGATGAACATATCTGGGCAGGATGTGACTACTGTATAGGCTATTGATGAACATATCTGGGCAGGATGTGACTACTGTATAGGCTATTGATGAACATATATGGGCAGGATGTGACTACTGTATAGGCTATTGATGAACATATATGGGCAGGATGTGACTACTGTATAGGCTATTGATGAACATATATGGGCAGGATGTGACTACTGTATAGGCTATTGATGAACATATCTGGGCAGGATGTGAATACTGTATAGGCTATTGATGAACATATATGGGCAGGATGTGACTACTGTATAGGCTATTGATGAACATATCTGGGCAGGATGTGACTACTGTATAGGCTATTGATGAACATATCTGGGCAGGATGTGACTACTGTATAGGCTATTGATGAACATATATGGGCAGGATGTGACTACTGTATAGGCTATTGATGAACATATATGGGCAGGATGTGACTACTGTATAGGCTATTGATGAACATATCTGGGCAGGATGTGACTACTGTATAGGCTATTGATGAACATATCTGGGCAGGATGTAACTACTGTAGGCTATTGATGAACATATCTGGGCAGGATGTGACTACTGTAGGCTATTGATGAACATATCTGGGCAGGATGTGACTACTGTATAGGCTATTGATGAACATATATGGCAGGATGTGACTACTGTATAGGCTATTGATGAACATATCTGGGCAGGATGTGACTACTGTATAGGCTATTGATGAACATATCTGGGCAGGATGTGACTACTGTAGGCTATTGATGAACATATCTGGGCAGGATGTGACTACTGTAGGCTATTGATGAACATATATGGGCAGGATGTGACTACTGTATAGGCTATTGATGAACATATATGGGCAGGATGTGACTACTGTATAGGCTATTGATGAACATATATGGGCAGGATGTGACTACTGTATAGGCTATTTTTGAACATATATGGGCAGGATGTGACTACTGTGTAGGCTATTGATGAACATATATGGGCAGGATGTGACTACTGTATAGGCTATTGATGAACATATCTGGGCAGGATGTGACTACTGTATAGGCTATTGATGAACATATCTGGGCAGGATGTGACTACTGTATAGGCTATTGATGAACATATCTGGGCAGGATGTGACTACTGTAGGCTATTGATGAACATATATGGGCAGGATGTGACTACTGTATAGGCTATTGATGAACATATCTGGGCAGGATGTGACTACTGTATAGGCTATTGATGAACATATATGGGCAGGATGTGACTACTGTATAGGCTATTGATGAACATATCTGGGCAGGATGTACTACTGTAGGCTATTGATGAACATATCTGGGCAGGATGTGACTACTGTAGGCTATTGATGAACATATCTGGGCAGGATGTGACTACTGTATAGGCTATTGATGAACATATATGGCAGGATGTGACTACTGTATAGGCTATTGATGAACATATCTGGGCAGGATGTGACTACTGTATAGGCTATTGATGAACATATCTGGGCAGGATGTGACTACTGTAGGCTATTGATGAACATATCTGGGCAGGATGTGACTACTGTAGGCTATTGATGAACATATCTGGGCAGGATGTGACTACTGTATAGGCTATTGATGAACATATATGGGCAGGATGTGACTACTGTATAGGCTATTGATGAACATATATGGGCAGGATGTGACTACTGTATAGGCTATTGATGAAACATATATGGGCAGGATGTGACTACTGTATAGGCTATTGATGAACATATCTGGGCAGGATGTGACTACTGTATAGGCTATTGATGAACATATATGGGCAGGATGTGACTACTGTATAGGCTATTGATGAACATATATGGGCAGAATGTGACTACTGTATAGGCTATTGATGAACATATATGGGCAGGATGTGACTACTGTATAGGCTATTGATGAACATATATGGGCAGGATGTGACTACTGTATAGGCTATTGATGACATTATGGCAGGATGTGACTACTGGTAGGCTATTGATGAACATATCTGGGCAGGATGTGAATAATGTATAGGTATTGATGAACATATATGGGCAGGATGTGACTACTGTATAGGCTATTGATGAACATATCTGGGCAGGATGTGACTACTGTAGGCTATTGATGAACATATCTGGGCAGGATGTGACTACTGTATAGGCTATTGATGAACATATATGGGCAGGATGTGACTACTGTATAGGCTATTGATGAACATATCTGGGCAGGATGTGACTACTGTAGGCTATTGATGAACATATATGGGCAGGATGTGCTACTGTATAGGCTATTGATGAACATATATGGGCAGGGATAATGTGACTACTGTATAGGCTATTGATGAACATATCTGGGCAGGATGTGACTACTGTATAGGCTATTGATGAACATATCTGGGCAGGATGTAACTACTGTAGGCTATTGATGAACATATTGGGCAGGATGTGACTACTGTAGGCTATTGATGAAACATATCTGGGCAGGATGTGACTTACTGTATAGGGCATTGATGAACATATATGGCAGGATGTGACTACTGTATAGGCTATTGATGAACATATCTGGGCAGGATGTGACTACTGTATAGGCTATTGATGAACATATCTGGGCAGGATGTGACTACTGTAGGCTATTGATGAACATATCTGGGCAGGATGTGACTACTGTAGGCTATTGATGAACATATCTGGGCAGGATGTGACTACTGTATAGGCTATTGATGAACATATATGGGCAGGATGTGACTACTGTATAGGCTATTGATGAACATATATGGGCAGGATGTGACTACTGTATAGGCTATTGATGAACATATATGGGCAGGATGTGACTACTGTATAGGCTATTGATGAACATATCTGGGCAGGATGTGACTACTGTATAGGCTATTGATGAACATATATGGGCAGGATGTGACTACTGTATAGGCTATTGATGAACATATATGGGCAGAATGTGACTACTGTATAGGCTATTGATGAACATATATGGGCAGGATGTGACTACTGTATAGGCTATTGATGAACATATATGGGCAGGATGTGACTACTGTATAGGCTATTGATGAACATATCTGGGCAGGATGTGAATAATGTATAGGCTATTGATGAACATATATGGGCAGGATGTGACTACTGTATAGGCTATTGATGAACATATCTGGGCAGGATGTGACTACTGTAGGCTATTGATGAACATATCTGGGCAGGATGTGACTACTGTATAGGCTATTGATGAACATATATGGGCAGGATGTGACTACTGTATAGGCTATTGATGAACATATATGGGCAGGATGTGACTACTGTATAGGCTATTGATGAACATATCTGGGCAGGATGTGACTACTGTATAGGCTATTGATGAACATATCTGGGCAGGATGTAACTACTGTAGGCTATTGATGAACATATCTGGGCAGGATGTGACTACTGTAGGCTATTGATGAACATATCTGGGCAGGATGTGACTACTGTATAGGCTATTGATGAACATATATGGCAGGATGTGACTACTGTATAGGCTATTGATGAACATATCTGGGCAGGATGTGACTACTGTATAGGCTATTGATGAACATATATGGGCAGGATGTGACTACTGTAGGCTATTGATGAACATATCTGGGCAGGATGTGACTACTGTAGGCTATTGATGAACATATCTGGGCAGGATGTGACTACTGTATAAGCTATTGATGAACATATATGGGCAGGATGTGACTACTGTATAGGCTATTGATGAACATATATGGGCAGGATGTGACTACTGTATAGGCTATTGATGAACATATATGGGCAGGATGTGACTACTGTATAGGCTATTGATGAACATATATGGGCAGGATGTGACTACTGTATAGGCTATTGATGAACATATATGGGCAGGATGTGACTACTGTATAGGCTATTGATGAACATATATGGGCAGGATGTGACTACTGTATAGGCTATTGATGAACATATATGGGCAGGATGTGACTACTGTATAGGCTATTGATGATTTGAGAAAGTCACAAAAAAAAGCTCTGTTCCTGCCTCAGGCTGCACAGCTGTTCTCTCATCAAGTGATCATATTTTCACCCATCAGACCATTGTCAATTTCATCTTGTCTTTACTAATATGTCAAATTAGTTTAGATTTAGAATGGCCCATCATCAAATGGGCAGGAACAGGGGCAGGGGGAAAAATACATGTCATCTGTTTTCATTCCAAAAGCGAATGGAGGCCACACGCTTTCTGCCGGTCCATTTTTCACTACTTCGTTTTTATAGCGGAGCACGTGCTTAATATGAGCAGCTGAGAATAGAAGAACACTTATTTCACTCCACACTTCAACCGCTGTTTGAGGAGAGTGCTCCCGCTGTTTGAGGAGAGTGCTCCCGCTGCGTGACAGGAGATATTCTGCCCAAACTCTGAATGCCATGGGCTCTCCAACCCTCCTTTCTGCAGCTACCCAGTGCTTAATTTGGGAAACCAAGTGAAATCTGTTTGGGAACATTGATATATAAATATATTTCACTAAACCGTTGACAGCCCCTCTCTCTGCATGCTCGAGAAGGTAACGAAGGAGAGAGAGGAGGAGATGGAAATGCACGGACGTGAGATGTTCTGTAGCTAAAGGTAATGTGTCTATTCATGATGGAAATATAAAACATCCCTATTACTAGGCTATTCAAAATCAAACACAAATTCACTATAATTGTAGGCTAACTCTGTCCTATCCTCTGGCCTATACATTATTTCCCTCATGGATAGAAAGTTTGGAGCGTAGCATAAGGTAACCAGTCCATCCAGTATGCATAATAATATCGTCCACACTCAAAGGCGATTACTAGAATTTGTTTAATTTTGGAGTATAGACTAGACCAATTATGTATCAAAGACATCTTAAATCAGTATTTTTTAATGTTTTTCTGCCATGTGTAGTATGTGGTAGGGTGTGTATTGTATAACGGCACACTTATTATTTTAATTAATGGTTTTCTGGGGCTTGGGCTTATATATGCTTATGCATAAGCTCTAATATGCATGTGTGTTTTGAATTAATTATCACCTTAGAAAGCGCTGTCCATTTCATTGTGTTAGGCTTTGAAACAACATCCACAACGATCATGTAGTCACATCCTGTACTCACATCCTGATCATTTAGTCACATCCTGATCATTTACACTTAGATTCAACCTGCTGTTGGACTTGATCAAATTGATCGATGAGGTGAGTGGATGGTAGCGGGGTGAACAGGCCATGGCTCGGGTGGCTGAGGTCCTTGATGATCTTCTTGGCCTTCCTGGAGGGCAGGCAGTGTCTCCCCGGTAATGCGTTGGGCAGACCGCACCACCCTCTGGAGAGCCCTGCGGTTGCGGACGGTGCAATTGCCATACCAGGCATCTGTAGAAGTTTGTGAGGGGCTTAGAGGCCAAGCCGAATTTCTTCAGCCTTCTGAGTAGGGCTGCATGGTTAATCGAATTCAGATCGAAATTGAGATATTGTCATGTTGAATATCCATATCGTCAGAGGCTGTGATTTTCTCCTTTCTTTGACACTCTGTTAATACAACAAAAACTAGACTACAGTACCTCCTGCAATGAGATGCACTAGACTCCGTTCATTCACTGTCTACATGCACAGAGGATGCTGTCCAATCACAAGCGGGCTCTCTCCCTCTCTGCATGGCCAATGCAGTTAGATACTGTTCAAGAGAGAAAGGACTTCACCTCAGTAAATCTCGGAAACATGAGTGCCCGCGAGTGCTAACGAGATCGATTTGGTGCCAAAAAAGCATCTTCAGTGGTTTGGCAGTATTTCAGCACATCTTCAGTGGTTTGGCAGTATTTCAGCACATCTTTCGTGGTGTGGCAGTATTTCAGCACATCTTCAGTGGTGTGGCAGTATTTCAGCACATCTTCAGTGGTGTGGCAGTATTTCAGCACATCTTCAGTGGTGTGGCAGTATTTCAGCACATCTTCAGTGGTGTGGCAGTATTTCAGCACATCTTCAGTGGTTTGGCAGTATTTCAGCACATCTTCAGTGGTGTGGCAGTATTTCAGCACATCTTCAGTGGTGTGGCAGTATTTCAGCACATCTTCAGTGGTGTGGCAGTATTTCAGCACATCTTCAGTGGTGTGGCAGTATTTCGGCTACAGGGCAAACCGATGTCAACCAAATGCAAGTATTGTGCAAAAAGTGCCTCAGAGTTGTGGCAATAACAAATGTATTCAATAATTTGAAGAAGAAACATCCCCTACTTTAGGATGATTGCTTGGTGAAAAAAGCCCCCGACAGCAGCAAAGCCCCTCAGTCACAGCCAGCCACCTACGTTAAACAGGCAGCGATTGCCGATGCATATTCAAAAAGTTATACGAGAAAACATCCCACACACACATATAAATCATAGAGGCTATCACCTATCACAAATATATGGTTCCTATTTACAGAGTCAGCAAAGACGGCTTCAAAAAAATTATTAAAACTGTATGACACCATATCACCCCAATTCTGCTGAGGAAGAATTATATGATTATAGGAATTCTACAGTCCTCAAAAAGCACTCTCTTTTACTACTCTAGAAAACAACTGGGAAACATAGAGCAGCTTCATAGAGAGAAACAGAGAGAAGCAGAGTAAAGAAGCAGAGAGAAGCAGAGTAAAGAAGCAGAGAGAAGCAGAGAGAAGCAGATAGAAGCAGAGTAAATTAGCAGAGCGAAGCAGAGAGAAAAAGAGAGAACCAGAGAGAAGCAGAGAGAAGCAGAGAGAAGCAGAGAGAAGCAGAGAGAAGCAGAGTAAAGAAGCAGAGAGAAGCAGAGAGAAGCAGAGTAAATAAGCAGAGAGAAGCAGAGAGAAGCAGAGTAAAGAAGCAGAGTAAAGAAGCAGAGAGAAGCAGAGTAAAGAAGCAGAGATAAGCAGAGAGAAGCAGAGAGAAGCAGAGTAAATAAGCAGAGAGAAGCAGAGAGAAGCAGTGAGAAGCAGAGAGAAGCAGAGTAAAGCAGAGAGAAGCAGAGAGAAGCAGAGAGAAGCAGAGTAAAGAAGCAGAGAGATGCAGAGTAAAGAAGCAGAGAGAAGCAGAGAGAAGCAGAGTAAAGAAGCAGAGAGATGCAGAGTAGAGAAGCAGAGAGAAGCAGAGTAAAGAAGCAGAGTAAAGAAGCAGAGAGAAGCAGAGAGAAGCAGAGAGAAGCAGAGAGAAGCAGAGAGACACAGAGTAAAGAAGCAGAGTAAAGAAGCAGAGTAAAGAAGCAGAGAGATGCAGTGTAAAGAAGCAGAGAGAAGCAGAGAGAAGCAGAGAGAAGCAGAGAGAAGCAGAGTAAAGAAGCAGAGAGAAGCAGAGTAAATAAGCAGAGAGAAGCAGAGTGAAGAAGCAGAGAGAAGCAGAGAGGAGCAGAGTAAAGAAGCAGAGAGAAGCAGATTAAAGAAGCAGAGAGAAGCAGATTAAAGAAGCAGAGAGAAGCAGAGAGAAGCAGAGATAAGAAGATTAAAGAAGCAGAGAGAAGCAGAGTAAAGAAGCAGATTAAAGAAGCAGAGAGAAGCAGAGAGAAGCAGAGTAAAGAACCAGAAAGAAGCAGAGAGAAGCAGAGTCAAGAAGCAGAGAGAAGCAGAGAGAAGCAGAGAGAAGCAGAGAGAAGCAGAGAGAAGCAGATTAAAGAAGCAGAGAGAAGCAGAGTAAAGAAGCAGAGAGAAGCAGAGTAAAGAAGCAGAGTAAAGAAGCAGAGTAAAGAAGCAGAGAGAAGCAGAGTAAAGAAGCAGAGAGAAGCAGATTAAATAAGCAGAGAGAAGCAGAGAGAAGCAGAGTAAAGAAGCAGAGAGAAGCAGAGAGAATCAAAGTAAAGAAGCAGAGAGAAGCAGAGTAAAGAAGCAGAGAGAAGCAGATTAAAGAAGCAGAGAGAGGCAGAGAGAAGCAGAGTAAAGAAGCAGAGAGAAGCAGAGTAAAGAAGCAGAGAGAAGCAGAGAGAAGCAGAGTAAAGAAGCAGATTAAAGAAGCAGAGAGAAGCAGACAGAAGCAGAGAGAAGCAGAGTAAAGAAGAAGGGTAAAGAAGCAGAGTAAAGAAGCAGATTAAAGAAGCAGAGAGAAGCAGACAGAAGCAGAGTAAAGAAGCAGAGTAAAGAAGCAGAGTAAAGAAGCAGAGTAAAGAAGCAGAGAGAAGCAGAGTGAAGAAGCAGAGAGAAGCAGATTAAAGAAGCAGAGAGAAGCAGAGAGAAGCAGAGATAAGAAGATTAAAGAAGCAGAGAGAAGCAGAGTAAAGAAGCAGATTAAAGAAGCAGAGAGAAGCAGAGAGAAGCAGAGTAAAGAACCAGAAAGAAGCAGAGAGAAGCAGAGTCAAGAAGCAGAGAGAAGCAGAGAGAAGCAGAGAGAAGCAGAGAGAAGCAGAGAGAAGCAGATTAAAGAAGCAGAGAGAAGCAGAGTAAAGAAGCAGAGAGAAGCAGAGTAAAGAAGCAGAGTAAAGAAGCAGAGTAAAGAAGCAGAGAGAAGCAGAGTAAAGAAGCAGAGAGAAGCAGAGTAAAGAAGCAGAGAGAAGCAGATTAAAGAAGCAGAGAGAAGCAGAGAGAAGCAGAGTAAAGAAGCAGAGAGAAGCAGAGAGAATCAAAGTAAAGAAGCAGAGAGAAGCAGAGTAAAGAAGCAGAGAGAAGCAGATTAAAGAAGCAGAGAGAGGCAGAGAGAAGCAGAGTAAAGAAGCAGAGAGAAGCAGAGTAAAGAAGCAGAGAGAAGCAGAGAGAAGCAGAGTAAAGAAGCAGATTAAAGAAGCAGAGAGAAGCAGACAGAAGCAGAGAGAAGCAGAGTAAAGAAGAAGGGTAAAGAAGCAGAGTAAAGAAGCAGATTAAAGAAGCAGAGAGAAGCAGACAGAAGCAGAGTAAAGAAGCAGAGTAAAGAAGCAGAGTAAAGAAGCAGAGAGAAGCAGAGTGAAGAAGCAGAGAGAAGCAGATTAAAGAAGCAGAGAGAAGCAGATTAAAGAAGCAGAGAGAAACAGAGAGAAGCAGAGTAAAGAAGCAGAGAGAAGCAGAGTAAAGAAGCAGATTAAAGAAGCAGAGAGAAGCAGACAGAAGCAGACAGAAGCAGAGTAAAGAAACAGAGTAAAGAAGCAGAGTAAAGAAGCAGATTAAAGAAGCAGAGAGAAGCAGAGAGAAGCAGAGTAAATAAGCAGAGAGAAGCAGAGAGAAGCAGAGTAAAGAAGCAGAGAGAAGCAGAGTAAATAAGCAGATTAAAGAAGCAGAGAGAAGCAGAGAGAAGTAGAGCAAAGCAGAGAGAAGCAGAGTAAAGAAGCAGAGAGAAGCAGAGAGAAGCAGAGAGAAGCAGAGAGAAGCAGAGTAAAGAAGCAGAGAGAAGCAGAGATAAGCAGAGAGAAGTAGAAGGAAGCAGAGAGAAGCAGAGTAAAGAAGCAGAGAGAAGCAGAGCGAAGCAGAGAGAAGCAGAGTAAAGAAGCAGAGAGAAGCGGAGAGAAGCAGAGCGAAGCAGAGAGAATTAGAGTAAAGAAGCAGAGAGAAGCACAGAGAAGCAGAGTAAAGAAGCAGAGAGAAGCAGAGTAATGAAGCAGAGAGAAGCAGAGTAAAGAAGCAGAGAGAAGCAGAGTAAAGAAGCAGAGAGAAGCAGAGAGAAGAAGCAGAATAAAGAAGCAGAGAGAAGCAGAGTGAAGGAGCAGAGAGAAGCAGAGAGAAGAAGAGAGAAGCAGATTAAAGAAGCAGAGAGAATCAGAGTGAAGAAGCAGATTAAAGAAGCAGAGAGAAGCAGAATTAAGAAGCAGAGAGAAACAGAGAGAAGAAGCAGAATAAAGAAGCAGAGAGAAGCAGAGTAAATAAGCAGAGTAAAGAAGCAGAGTAAAGAAGCAGAGAGAAGCAGAGTAAAGAAGCAGAGAGAAGCAGAGAGAAGAAGCAGAATAAAGAAGCAGAGAGAAGCAGAGTCAAGAAGCAGAGAGAAGCAAAGAGAAGCAGAGAAGCAGATTAAAGAAGCAGAGAGAAGCAGAGTAAAGAAGCAGAGAGAAGCAGAGAGAAGCAGAGTAAAGAAGCAGAGTAAAGAAGCAGAGAGAAGCAGAGTAAAGAAGCAGAGAGAAGCAGATTAAAGAAGCAGAGAGAACCAGATTAAAGAAGCTGAGAGAAGCAGAGAGAAGCAGAGTAAAGAAGCAGAGAGAATCAGAGTGAAGAAGCAGATTAAAGAAGCAGAGAGAAGCAGAATAAAGAAGCAGAGAGAAACAGAGAGAAGAAGCAGAATAAAGAAGCAGAGAGAAGCAGTCAAGAAGTAGAGAGAAGTAGAGAGAAGCAGAGTCAAGAAGCAGAGAGAAGCAAAGAGAAGCACAGAAGCAGATTAAAGAAGCAGAGAGAAGCAGAGTAAAGAAGCAGAGAGAAGCAGAGAGAAGCAGAGTAAATAAGCAGAGTAAAGAAGCAGAGAGAAGCAGAGTAAAGAAGCAGAGAGAAGCAGATTAAAGAAGCAGAGAGAACCAGATTAAAGAAGCTGAGAGAAGCAGAGAGAAGCAGAGTAAAGAAGCAGAGAGAATCAGAGTGAAGAAGCAGAGAGAAGCAGATTAAAGAAGCAGAGAGAAGCAGAGTAAAGAAGCAGAGAGAAACAGAGAGAAGAAACAGAGAGAAGAAGCAGAATAAAGAAGCAGAGAGAAGCAGAGTCAAGAAGCAGAGAGAAGCAGAGAGAAGCAGAGAGAAGCAGAGAGAAGCAGATTAAAGAATCAGAGAGAAGCAGAGTAAAGAAGCAGAGAGAAGCAGAGAGAAGCAGAGTAAAGAAGCAGAGTAAAGAAGCAGAGTAAAGAAGCAAGGAGAAGCAGAGTAAAAAAGCAGAGAGAAGCAGATTAAAGAAGCAGAGAGAAACAGATTAAAGAAGCTGAGAGAAGCAGAGAGAAGCAGAGTAAAGTAGCAGAGAGAATCAGAGTGAAGATGCAGAGAGAAGCAGATTAAAGAAGCAGAGAGAAGCAGAGTAAAGAAGCAGAGAGAAGCAGAGAGAATCAGAGTAAAGAAGCAGAGAGAAGCAGAGTGAAGAAGCAGGGAAAAGCAGATTAAAGAAGCAGAGAGAAGCAGAGTAAAGAAGCAGAGAGAAGCAGAGTAAAGAAGCAGAGAGAAGCAGAGTAAATAAGCAGAGAGAAGCAGAGTAAAGAAGCAGATTAAAGAAGCAGATTAAAGAAGCAGAGAGAAGCAGACAGAAGCAGACAGAAGCAGAGTAAAGAAGCAGATTAAAGAAGCATATTGAAGAAGCAGAGTAAAGAAGCAGATTAAAGAAGCAGAGAGAAGTAGAGTAAATAAGCAGAGAGAAGCAGAGAGAAGCAGAGTAAAGAAGCAGAGAGAGGCAGAGAGAAGCAGAGCGAAGCACAGTAAAGAAGCAGAGAGAAGCAGAGTGAAGCAGAGAGAAGCAGAGTAAAGAAGCAGAGAGAAGCAGAGAGAAGCAGAGAGAAGCAGAGAGAAGTAGAGTAAAGAAGCAGACTAAAGAAGCAGAGTAAAGAAGCAGAGAGAAGCAGAGAGAAGCAGAGCGAAGCAGAGAGAAGAAGAGCGAAGCAGAGAGAAGCAGAGTAAAGAAGCAGAGAGAAACAGAGCGAAGCAGAGAGAAGCAGAGTAAAGAAGCAGAGAGAAGCGGAGAGAAGCAGAGCGAAGCAGAGAGAATTAGAGTAAAGAAGCAGAGAGAAGCAGAGAGAAGCAGAGTAAAGAAGCAGTGAGAAGCAGAGAGAAGCAGAGTAAAGAAGCAGAGAGAAGCAGAGACAAGCAGAGTAAGGAAGCAGAGAGAAGCAGAAGAAAGAAGCAGAGAGAAGCAGAGAGAATAAGCAGAATAAAGAAGCAGAGAGAAGCAGAGAGAAGCAGAGAGAATCAGAGAGAAGCAGAGAAAAGCAGATTAAAGAAGCAGAGAGAAGCAGAGAGAAGCAGAGTAAAGAAGCAGCGTAAAGAAGCAGAGAGAAGCAGAGTAAAGAAGCAGAGAGAAGCAGAGAGAAGAAGCAGAGAGAAGCAGACTAAAGAAGCAGAGAGAAGCAGAGTAAAGAAGCAGAGAGAAGCAGAGAGAATCAGAGTAAAGAAGCAGATAGAAGCAGAGTAAAGAAGCAGAGAGAAGCAGATTAAAGAAGCAGAGAGAAGCAGAGTAAAGAAGCAGAGAGAAGCAGAGTAAAGAAGCAGAGAGAAGCAGAGAGAAGCAGAGTAAAGAAGCAGATTAAAGAAGCAGACAGAAGCAGACAGAAGCAGAGTAAAGAAGCAGATTAAAGAAGCAGAGAGAAGCAGATAGAAGCAGAGAGAAGCAGAATAAATAAGCAGAGAGAAGCAGAGTAAAGAAGCAGAGTAAAGAAGCAGAGTAAAGAAGCGGAGAGAAGCAGAGTAAAGGAGCAGAGAGAAGCAGAGAGAAGCAGAGAGAAGCAGAGTAAAGAAGCAGAGAGAAGCAGAGAGAAGCAGAGTAAATAAGCAGAGTAAAGAAGCAGAGTAAAGAAGCAGAGAGAAGCAGAGTAAAGAAGCAGAGAGAAGCAGAGAGAAGAAGCAGAATAAAGAAGCAGAGAGAAGCAGAGTCAAGAAGCAGAGAGAAGCAAAGAGAAGCAGAGAAGCAGATTAAAGAAGCAGAGAGAAGCAGAGTAAAGAAGCAGAGTAAAGAAGCAGAGAGAAGCAGAGTAAAGAAGCAGAGAGAAGCAGATTAAAGAAGCAGAGAGAACCAGCTTAAAGAAGCTGAGAGAAGCAGAGAGAAGCAGAGTAAAGAAGCAGAGAGAATCAGAGTGAAGAAGCAGAGAGAAGCAGATTAAAGAAGCAGAGAGAAGCAGAGTAAAGAAGTAGAGAGAAACAGAGAGAAGAAGCAGAATAAAGAAGCAGAGAGAAGCAGAGTCAAGAAGTAGAGAGAAGCAGAGAGAAGCAGAGAGAAGCAGAGAGAAGCAGAGAGAAGCAGATTAAAGAATCAGAGAGAAGCAGAGTAAAGAAGCAGAGAGAAGCAGAGAGAAGCAGAGTAAAGAAGCAGAGTAAAGAAGCAGAGTAAAGAAGCAAGGAGAAGCAGAGTAAAAAAGCAGAGAGAAGCAGATTAAAGAAGCAGAGAGAAACAGATTAAAGAAGCAGAGAGAAGCAGAGAGAAGCAGAGTAAAGTAGCAGAGAGAATCAGAGTGAAGATGCAGAGAGAAGCAGATTAAAGAAGCAGAGAGAAGCAGAGTAAAGAAGCAGAGAGAAGCAGAGAGAATCAGAGTAAAGAAGCAGAGAGAAGCAGAGTGAAGAAGCAGAGAGAAGCAGATTAAAGAAGCAGAGAGAAGCAGAGTAAAGAAGTAGAGAGAAACAGAGAGAAGAAGCAGAATAAAGAAGCAGAGAGAAGCAGAGTCAAGAAGTAGAGAGAAGCAGAGAGAAGCAGAGAGAAGCAGAGAGAAGCAGAGAGAAGCAGATTAAAGAATCAGAGAGAAGCAGAGTAAAGAAGCAGAGAGAAGCAGAGAGAAGCAGAGTAAAGAAGCAGAGTAAAGAAGCAGAGTAAAGAAGCAAGGAGAAGCAGAGTAAAAAAGCAGAGAGAAGCAGATTAAAGAAGCAGAGAGAAACAGATTAAAGAAGCAGAGAGAAGCAGAGAGAAGCAGAGTAAAGTAGCAGAGAGAATCAGAGTGAAGATGCAGAGAGAAGCAGATTAAAGAAGCAGAGAGAAGCAGAGTAAAGAAGCAGAGAGAAGCAGAGAGAATCAGAGTAAAGAAGCAGAGAGAAGCAGAGTGAAGAAGCAGAGAGAAGCAGATTAAAGAAGCAGAGAGAAGCAGATTAAAGAAGCAGAGAGAAGCAGAGTAAAGAAGTAGAGAGAAGCAGAGAGAAGCAGAGTAAATAAGCAGAGTAAAGAAGCAGAGAGAAGCAGAGTAAAGAAGCAGAGAGAAGAAGCAGAATAAAGAAGCAGAGAGAAGCAAAGTCAAGAAGCAGAGAGAAGCAAAGAGAAGCAGAGAAGCAGATTAAAGAAGCAGAGAGAAGCAGAGTAAAGAAGCAGAGAGAAGCAGAGAGAAGCAGAGTAAAGAAGCAGAGTAAAGAAGCAGAGAGAAGCAGAGTAAAGAAGCAGAGAGAAGCAGATTAAAGAAGCAGAGAGAACCAGATTAAAGAAGCTGAGAGAAGCAGAGAGAAGCAGAGTAAAGAAGCAGAGAGAATCAGAGTGAAGAAGCAGATTAAAGAAGCAGAGAGAAGCAGAATAAAGAAGCAGAGAGAAACAGAGAGAAGAAGCAGAATAAAGAAGCAGAGAGAAGCAGTCAAGAAGTAGAGAGAAGTAGAGAGAAGCAGAGTCAAGAAGCAGAGAGAAGCAAAGAGAAGCACAGAAGCAGATTAAAGAAGCAGAGAGAAGCAGAGTAAAGAAGCAGAGAGAAGCAGAGAGAAGCAGAGTAAATAAGCAGAGTAAAGAAGCAGAGAGAAGCAGAGTAAAGAAGCAGAGAGAAGCAGATTAAAGAAGCAGAGAGAACCAGATTAAAGAAGCTGAGAGAAGCAGAGAGAAGCAGAGTAAAGAAGCAGAGAGAATCAGAGTGAAGAAGCAGAGAGAAGCAGATTAAAGAAGCAGAGAGAAGCAGAGTAAAGAAGCAGAGAGAAACAGAGAGAAGAAACAGAGAGAAGAAGCAGAATAAAGAAGCAGAGAGAAGCAGAGTCAAGAAGCAGAGAGAAGCAGAGAGAAGCAGAGAGAAGCAGAGAGAAGCAGATTAAAGAATCAGAGAGAAGCAGAGTAAAGAAGCAGAGAGAAGCAGAGAGAAGCAGAGTAAAGAAGCAGAGTAAAGAAGCAGAGTAAAGAAGCAAGGAGAAGCAGAGTAAAAAAGCAGAGAGAAGCAGATTAAAGAAGCAGAGAGAAACAGATTAAAGAAGCTGAGAGAAGCAGAGAGAAGCAGAGTAAAGTAGCAGAGAGAATCAGAGTGAAGATGCAGAGAGAAGCAGATTAAAGAAGCAGAGAGAAGCAGAGTAAAGAAGCAGAGAGAAGCAGAGAGAATCAGAGTAAAGAAGCAGAGAGAAGCAGAGTGAAGAAGCAGGGAAAAGCAGATTAAAGAAGCAGAGAGAAGCAGAGTAAAGAAGCAGAGAGAAGCAGAGTAAAGAAGCAGAGAGAAGCAGAGAAGCAGAGTAAAGAAGCAGATTAGAGAAGCAGATTAAAGAAGCAGAGAGAAGCAGACAGAAGCAGACAGAAGCAGAGTAAAGAAGCAGATTAAAGAAGCATATTGAAGAAGCAGAGTAAAGAAGCAGATTAAAGAAGCAGAGAGAAGTAGAGTAAATAAGCAGAGAGAAGCAGAGAGAAGCAGAGTAAAGAAGCAGAGAGAGGCAGAGAGAAGCAGAGCGAAGCACAGTAAAGAAGCAGAGAGAAGCAGAGTGAAGCAGAGAGAAGCAGAGTAAAGAAGCAGAGAGAAGCAGAGAGAAGCAGAGAGAAGCAGAGAGAAGTAGAGTAAAGAAGCAGACTAAAGAAGCAGAGTAAAGAAGCAGAGAGAAGCAGAGAGAAGCAGAGCGAAGCAGAGAGAAGAAGAGCGAAGCAGAGAGAAGCAGAGTAAAGAAGCAGAGAGAAACAGAGCGAAGCAGAGAGAAGCAGAGTAAAGAAGCAGAGAGAAGCGGAGAGAAGCAGAGCGAAGCAGAGAGAATTAGAGTAAAGAAGCAGAGAGAAGCAGAGAGAAGCAGAGTAAAGAAGCAGTGAGAAGCAGAGAGAAGCAGAGTAAAGAAGCAGAGAGAAGCAGAGACAAGCAGAGTAAGGAAGCAGAGAGAAGCAGAAGAAAGAAGCAGAGAGAAGCAGAGAGAATAAGCAGAATAAAGAAGCAGAGAGAAGCAGAGAGAAGCAGAGAGAATCAGAGAGAAGCAGAGAAAAGCAGATTAAAGAAGCAGAGAGAAGCAGAGAGAAGCAGAGTAAAGAAGCAGAGTAAAGAAGCAGAGAGAAGCAGAGTAAAGAAGCAGAGAGAAGCAGAGAGAAGAAGCAGAGAGAAGCAGACTAAAGAAGCAGAGAGAAGCAGAGTAAAGAAGCAGAGAGAAGCAGAGAGAATCAGAGTAAAGAAGCAGATAGAAGCAGAGTAAAGAAGCAGAGAGAAGCAGATTAAAGAAGCAGAGAGAAGCAGAGTAAAGAAGCAGAGAGAAGCAGAGTAAAGAAGCAGAGAGAAGCAGAGAGAAGCAGAGTAAAGAAGCAGATTAAAGAAGCAGACAGAAGCAGACAGAAGCAGAGTAAAGAAGCAGATTAAAGAAGCAGAGAGAAGCAGATAGAAGCAGAGAGAAGCAGAATAAATAAGCAGAGAGAAGCAGAGTAAAGAAGCAGAGTAAAGAAGCAGAGTAAAGAAGCGGAGAGAAGCAGAGTAAAGGAGCAGAGAGAAGCAGAGAGAAGCAGAGAGAAGCAGAGTAAAGAAGCAGAGAGAAGCAGAGAGAAGCAGAGTAAATAAGCAGAGTAAAGAAGCAGAGTAAAGAAGCAGAGAGAAGCAGAGTAAAGAAGCAGAGAGAAGCAGAGAGAAGAAGCAGAATAAAGAAGCAGAGAGAAGCAGAGTCAAGAAGCAGAGAGAAGCAAAGAGAAGCAGAGAAGCAGATTAAAGAAGCAGAGAGAAGCAGAGTAAAGAAGCAGAGTAAAGAAGCAGAGAGAAGCAGAGTAAAGAAGCAGAGAGAAGCAGATTAAAGAAGCAGAGAGAACCAGATTAAAGAAGCTGAGAGAAGCAGAGAGAAGCAGAGTAAAGAAGCAGAGAGAATCAGAGTGAAGAAGCAGAGAGAAGCAGATTAAAGAAGCAGAGAGAAGCAGAGTAAAGAAGTAGAGAGAAACAGAGAGAAGAAGCAGAATAAAGAAGCAGAGAGAAGCAGAGTCAAGAAGTAGAGAGAAGCAGAGAGAAGCAGAGAGAAGCAGAGAGAAGCAGAGAGAAGCAGATTAAAGAATCAGAGAGAAGCAGAGTAAAGAAGCAGAGAGAAGCAGAGAGAAGCAGAGTAAAGAAGCAGAGTAAAGAAGCAGAGTAAAGAAGCAAGGAGAAGCAGAGTAAAAAAGCAGAGAGAAGCAGATTAAAGAAGCAGAGAGAAACAGATTAAAGAAGCAGAGAGAAGCAGAGAGAAGCAGAGTAAAGTAGCAGAGAGAATCAGAGTGAAGATGCAGAGAGAAGCAGATTAAAGAAGCAGAGAGAAGCAGAGTAAAGAAGCAGAGAGAAGCAGAGAGAATCAGAGTAAAGAAGCAGAGAGAAGCAGAGTGAAGAAGCAGAGAGAAGCAGATTAAAGAAGCAGAGAGAAGCAGATTAAAGAAGCAGAGAGAAGCAGAGTAAAGAAGTAGAGAGAAGCAGAGAGAAGCAGAGTAAATAAGCAGAGTAAAGAAGCAGAGAGAAGCAGAGTAAAGAAGCAGAGAGAAGAAGCAGAATAAAGAAGCAGAGAGAAGCAAAGTCAAGAAGCAGAGAGAAGCAAAGAGAAGCAGAGAAGCAGATTAAAGAAGCAGAGAGAAGCAGAGTAAAGAAGCAGAGAGAAGCAGAGAGAAGCAGAGTAAAGAAGCAGAGTAAAGAAGCAGAGAGAAGCAGAGTAAAGAAGCAGAGAGAAGCAGATTAAAGAAGCAGAGAGAACCAGATTAAAGAAGCTGAGAGAAGCAGAGAGAAGCAGAGTAAAGAAGCAGAGAGAATCAGAGTGAAGAAGCAGAGAGAAGCAGATTAAAGAAGCAGAGAGAAGCAGAGTAAAGAAGCAGAGAGAAACAGAGAGAAGCAGCAGAATAAAGAAGCAGAGAGAAGCAGAGTCAAGAAGTAGAGAGAAGCAGAGAGAAGCAGAGAGAAGCAGATTAAAGAATCAGAGAGAAGCAGAGTAAAGAAGCAGAGAGAAGCAGAGTAAATAAGCAGAGTGAAGAAGCAGAGAGAAGCAGATTAAAGAAGCAGAGAGAAGCAGAGTAAAGAAGCAGAGTAAAGAAGCAGAGTAAAGAAGCAAGGAGAAGCAGAGTAAAAAAGCAGAGAGAAGCAGATTAAAGAAGCAGAGAGAAACAGATTAAAGAAGCAGAGAGAAGCAGAGAGAAGCAGAGTAAAGTAGCAGAGAGAATCAGAGTGAAGATGCAGAGAGAAGCAGATTAAAGAAGCAGAGAGAAGCAGAGTAAAGAAGCAGAGAGAAGCAGAGAGAATCAGAGTAAAGAAGCAGAGAGAAGCAGAGTGAAGAAGCAGAGAGAAGCAGATTAAAGAAGCAGAGAGAAGCAGATTAAAGAAGCAGAGAGAAGCAGAGTAAAGAAGTAGAGAGAAGCAGAGAGAAGCAGAGTAAATAAGCAGAGTAAAGAAGCAGAGTAAAGAAGCAGAGAGAAGCAGAGTAAAGAGGTCCTCTGTAGCTCAGCTGGTAGAGCACGGCACTTGTAACGCCAAGGTAGTGGGTTCGATCCCCGGGACCACCCATACACAAAAAAAAATTATGCACGCATGACTGTAAGTCGCTTTGGATAAAAGCGTCTGCTAAATGGCATATTATTATTATTATTATTATAAAGAAGCAGAGAGAAGCAAAGAGAAAAATCAGAATAAAGAAGCAGAGAGAAGCAGAGTCAAGAAGCAGAGAGAAGCAAAGAGAAGCAGAGAAGCAGATTAAAGAAGCAGAGAGAAGCAGAGAGAAGCAGAGAGAAGCAGAGTAAAGAAGCAGAGAGAAGCAGAGTAAAGAAGCAGAGTAAAGAAGCAGAGAGAAGCAGAGTAAAGAAGCAGAGAGAAGCAGATTAAAGAAGCAGAGAGAACCAGATTAAAGAAGCTGAGAGAAGCAGAGTAAAGAAGCAGAGAGAATCAGAGTGAAGAAGCAGAGAGAAGCAGAGTGAAGAAGCAGAGAGAAGCAGAGTAAAGAAGCAGAGAGAAGCAGAGTGAAGAAGCAGAGAGAAACAGAGAGAAGAAGCAGAATAAGAAGCAGAGAGAAGCAGAGTCAAGAAGCAGAGAGAAGCAGAGAGAAGCAGAGAGAAGCAGAGAGAAGCAGAGAGAAGCAGATTAAAGAATCAGAGAGAAGCAGAGTAAAGAAGCAGAGAGAAGCAGAGAGAAGCAGAGTAAAGAAGCAGAGTAAAGAAGCAGAGTTAAGAAGCAAGGAGAAGCAGAGTAAAAAAGCAGAGAGAAGCAGATTAAAGAAGCAGAGAGAAACAGATTAAAGAAGCTGAGAGAAGCAGAGAGAAGCAGAGTAAAGTAGCAGAGAGAATCAGAGTGAAGATGCAGAGAGAAGCAGATTAAAGAAGCAGAGAGAAGCAGAGAGAATCAGAGTAAAGAAGCAGAGAGAAGCAGAGAGAAGCAGAGTAAAGAAGCAGACTAAAGAAGCAGAGTAAAGAAGCAGAGAGAAGCAGAGAGAAGCAGAGCGAAGCAGAGAGAAGAAGAGCGAAGCAGAGAGAAGCAGAGTAAAGAAGCAGAGAGAAACAGAGCGAAGCAGAGAGAAGCAGAGTAAAGAAGCAGAGAGAAGCGGAGAGAAGCAGAGCGAAGCAGAGAGAATTAGAGTAAAGAAGCAGAGAGAAGCAGAGAGAAGCAGAGTAAAGAAGCAGTGAGACGCAGAGAGAAGCAGAGTAAAGAAGCAGAGAGAAGCAGAGACAAGCAGAGTAAGGAAGCAGAGAGAAGCAGAAGAAAGAAGCAGAGAGAAGCAGAGAGAAGAAGCAGAATAAAGAAGCAGAGAGAAGCAGAGTAAAGAAGCAGAGAGAAGCAGAGAGAAGCAGAGAGAAGCAGAGAGAATCAGAGAGAAGCAGAGAGAAGCAGATTAAAGAAGCAGAGAGAAGCAGAGAGAAGCAGAGTAAAGAAGCAGAGAGAAGCAGAGTAAAGAAGCAGAGTAAAGAAGCAGAGTAAAGAAGCAGAGAGAAGCAGAGTAAAGAAGCAGAGAGAAGCAGAGAGAAGAAGCAGAGAGAAGCAGACTAAAGAAGCAGAGAGAAGCAGAGTAAAGAAGCAGAGAGAAGCAGAGAGAATCAGAGTAAAGAAGCAGAGAGAAGCAGAGTAAAGAAGCAGAGAGAAGCAGATTAAAGAAGCAGAGAGAAGCAGAGTAAAGAAGCAGAGAGAAGCAGAGAGAAGCAGAGTAAAGAAGCAGATTAAAGAAGCAGACAGAAGCAGACAGAAGCAGAGTAAAGAAGCAGATTAAAGAAGCAGAGAGAAGCAGAGAGAAGCAGAGTAAATAAGCAGAGAGAAGCAGAGTAAAGAAGCAGAGTAAAGAAGCAGAGAGAAGCAGAGAGAAGCAGAGCGAAGCAGAGTAAAGAAGCAGAGTAAAGAAGCAGAGAGAAGCAGAGTAAAGAAGCAGAGAGAAGCAGAGAGAAGCAGAGAGAAGCAGAGTAAAGAAGCAGAGTAAAGAAGCAGAGAGAAGCAGAGAGAAGCAGAGTAAAGAAGCAGAGAGAAGCAGAGCGAAGCAGAGAGAAGCAGAGTAAAGTAGCAGAGAGAAGCAGAGTAAAGAAGCAGAGAGAAGCAGAGAGAAGCAGAGTAAAGTAGCAGAGAGAAGCAGAGTAAAGAAGCAGAGAGAAGCAGAGTAAAGAAGCAGAGAGAAGCAGAGAGAAGAAGCAGAATAAAGAAGCAGAGAGAAGCAGAGTAAAGAAGCAGAGAGAAGCAGAGTAAAGAAGCAGAGAGAAGCAGAGTAAAGAAGCAGAGAGAAGCAGAGCGAAGCAGAGAGAAGCAGAGTAAAGAAGCAGAGAGAGGCGGAGAGAAGCAGGGTAAAGAAGCAGAGAGAAGCAGAGTAAAGAAGCAGAGTAAAGAAGCATTAGAGAAGCAGAGTAAAGAAGCAGAGAGAAGCAGAGTAAAGAAGCAGAGAGAAGCAGAGAGAAGAAGCAGAATAAAGAAGCAGAGAGAAGCAGAGTAAAGAAGCAGAGAGAAGCAGAGTAAAGAAGCAGAGAGAAGCAGAGAGAAGAAGAGAGAATCAGAGAGAAGCAGAGGAAAACTTGTGAAATGAAATCACAGTTCGCTAAAATATTTTCCCATAAAAGTCAGACTCTGTGGTTATGGCAGTTTTAGAGCTGGGTTCACAATTTTCATATCCGCAAATGTTGGATCGAGTTTCCCCCCAAATAACAGAGAGGCGATGGACACACTGCTTTTCTGTGTGTGTGTGTGGTTCAGTGTGTGTGTGGTTCAGTGTGTGTGTGGTTCAGTGTGTGATGGTAACTGAGAGGAAACTGACACCGCTGTACTGAGCCAGGCTGCTGAGCCCATCTGGGCGTCCTGCTCTCTGCTCTCTCTGAAGTTTCATCCTCTCGTTACAAGGAGGGGAAGGAAGAGTGTGGTTGTTGGCAAGGGGAGAGTAGTTTCAGAGACCTCCAACAGGCTGGATCCTGTACCAGAGGAGGGGAGTCGTATTATCTAGTCTACAATCCAGTCTCTGATCTTTCTGACTCAATTCAATTTAAGGGCTTTATTGTCATGGGAAACATATGTTAACATTGCCAAAGCAAGTGTCTCTCTGTCTCTGTCTCTTTGTCTCGCTCTGTCTCTGTCTCTTTGTCTCTCTGTCTCTCTCTCTGTCTCTCTGTCTCTCTGTCTCTGTCTCTCTGTCTCTGTCTCTCTGTCTCTGTCTCTCTGTCTCTGTCTCTCTGTCTCTCTGTCTCTGTCTCTCTGTCTCTGTCTCTCTGTCTCTGTCTCTCTGTCTCTGTCTCTTTGTCTCTCTGTCTCTCTCTCTCTGTCTCTCTGTCTCTCTGTCTCTGTCTCTCTGTCTCTGTCTCTCAATCTCTGTCTCTCTGTCTCTCTGTCTCTGTCTCTCTGTCTCTGTCTCTGTCTCTCTGTCTCTCTGTCTCTCTGTCTCTCTGTCTCTCTGTCTCTCTGTCTCTCTGTTTCTGCCTCTGTCTCTCTGTCTCTCTGTCTCTCTCTCTCTAAGCTTCATAAACATTTCACTGTATGAAACTAGAGGGTACTACTGTATGGAGCTAGAGGGTACTACTGTATGGAGCTAGAGGGTACTACTGTATGGCGCTAGAGGGTACTACTGTATGGAGCTAGAGGGTACTACTGTATGGAGCTAGAGGGTACTACTGTATGGAGCTAGAGGGTACTACTGTATGGAGCTAGATGGTACTACTGTATGGAGCTAGAGGGTACTGTATGGAGCTAGAGGGTACTACTGTATGGAGCTAGAGGGTACTACTGTATGGAGCTAGAGGGTACTACTGTATGGAGCTAGAGGGATCTACTGTATGGAGCTAGAGGGTACTACTGTATGGAGCTAGAGGGTACTACTGTATGGAGCTAGATGGTACTACTGTAAGGAGCTAGAGGGTACTACTGTATGGAGCTAGAGGGTACTACTGTATGGAGCTAGATGGTACTACTGTATGGAGCTAGAGGGTACTACTGTATGGAGCTAGAGGGTACTACTGTATGGAGCTAGAGGGTACTACTGTATGGAGCTAGAGGGTACTACTGTATGGAGCTAGATGGTACTACTGTATGGAGCTAGAGGGTACTACTGTATGGAGCTAGAGGGTACTACTGTATGGAGCTAGAGGATACTACTGTATGGAGCTAGAGGGTACTACTGTATGGAGCTAGAGGGTACTACTGTATGGAGCTAGAGGGTACTACTGTATGGAGCTAGAGGGTACTACTGTATGGAGCTAGAGGGTACTACTGTATGGAGCTAGAGGGTACTACTGTATGGAGCTAGAGGGTACTACTGTATGGAGCTAGAGGGTACTACTGTATGGAGCTAGAGGGTACTACTGTATGGAGCTAGAGGGTACTACTGTATGGAGCTAGAGGGTACTACTGTATGGAGCTAGAGGGTACTACTGTATGGAGCTAGAGGGTACTACTGTATGGAGCTAGAGGGTACTACTGTATGGAGCTAGAGGGTACTACTGTATGGAGCTAGAGGGTACTACTGTATGGAGCTAGAGGGTACTACTGTATGGAATTAGAGGGTACTACTGTATGGAGCTAGAGGGTACTACTGTATGGAGCTAGAGGGTACTACTGTATGGAGCTAGAGGGTACTACTGTATGGAGCTAGAGGGTACTACTGTATGGAGCTAGAGGGTACTACTGTATGGAGCTAGAGGGTACTACTGTATGGAGCTAGAGGGTACTACTGTATGGAGCTAGAGGGTACTACTGTATGGAGCTAGAGGGTACTACTGTATGGAGCTAGAGGGTACTACTGTATGGAGCTAGAGGGTACTACTGTATGGAGCTAGAGGGTACTACTGTATGGAGCTAGAGGGTACTACTGTATGGAGCTAGAGGGTACTACTGTATGGAGCTAGAGGGTACTACTGTATGGAGCTAGAGGGTACTACTGTATGGAGCTAGAGGGTACTACTGTATGGAGCTAGAGGGTACTACTGTATGGAGCTAGAGGGTACTACTGTATGGAGCTAGAGGGTACTACTGTATGGAGCTAGAGGGTACTACTGTATGGAGCTAGAGGGTACTACTGTATGGAGCTAGAGGGTACTACTGTATGGAGCTAGAGGGTACTACTGTATGGAGCTAGAGGGTACTACTGTATGGAGCTAGAGGGTACTACTGTATGGAGCTAGAGGGTACTACTGTATGGAGCTAGAGGGTACTGTATGGAGCTAGAGGGTACTACTGTATGGAGCTAGATGGTACTACTGTATGGAGCTAGAGGGTACTACTGTATGGAGCTAGAGGGTACTACTGTATGGAGCTAGAGGGTACTACTGTATGGAGCTAGAGGGTACTACTGTATGGAGCTAGAGGGCACTACTGTATGGAGCTAGAGGGTACTACTGTATGGAGCTAGAGGGTACTACTGTATGGAGCTAGAGGGTACTACTGTATGGAGCTAGAGGGTACTACTGTATGGAGCTAGAGGGTACTACTGTATGGAGCTAGAGGGATCTACTGTATGGAGCTAGAGGGTTCTACTGTATGGAGCTAGAGGGTACTACTGTATGGAGCTAGAGGGTACTACTGTATGGAGCTAGAGGGTACTACTGTATGGAGCTAGAGGGTATTACTGTATGGAGCTAGAGGGTACTACTGTATGGAGCTAGAGGGTACTACTGTATGGAGCTAGAGGGTACTACTGTATGGAGCTAGAGGGTACTACTGTATGGAGCTAGAGGGTACTACTGTATGGAGCTAGAGGGTACTGTATGGAGCTAGAGGGTACTACTGTATGGAGCTAGAGGGTACTACTGTATGGATTAAGTAGTAAAAACAATTGTAAAGTTCTGTTTGTGTAATAGTGTTGTAAAAAGAAGAGGGAAATGTTATAAATATGCCATTTAGCAGACGCTTTTATCCAAAGCCGTGCTCTACCAGTTGAGCTACAGAGGACCACATGTGTATGTATAGATGTTTTATTTATTTCCCCTTTATTTAACCAAGTAAGCCAGTTGAGAACAAGTTCTCATTTACAACTGCGACCTGGCCAAGATAAAGCAAAGCAGTGTGATAAAAACAACAACACAGAGTTACATATGGGGTAAAACAAAACATACAGTCAAAAATACAACAGAAAATATATATACAATGTGTGCGAATGTAGTAAGTTATGGAGGTAAGGCAATAAATAGGCCATGGTGAAAAATGTGCAAAAGATGTGCAAAAGATGATGTGCAAATAGAGATACTGGGGTGCAAATTAGCAAAATAAATAACAATATGGGGATGAGGTAGTTGGATGGGCTAATTTCAGATGGGCTGTGTACAGGTGCAGTGATCGGTAAGGTGCTCTGACAACTGATGGTTAAAGATAGTGAGGGAGATAAGAGTCTCCAGCTTCAGAGATTTTTGCAGTTCGTTCCAGTCATTGGCAGCAGAGAACTGGAAGGAATGGCGGCCAAAGGAGGTGTTGGCTTTGGGGATGACCAGTGAGATATATCTGCTGGAGCGCATACTATGGGTGGGTGTTGCTATGGTGACCAATGAGCTAAGATAAGGCAGGGATTTGCCTAGCAGTGATTTATAGATGACCTGGAGCCAGTGGGTTTGGTGACGAATATGTAGTGAGGGCCAGCCAACAAGAGCGTACAGGTCACAGTGGTGGGTAGTATACAGGGCTTTGGTAGACAAAATGGATGGCACTGTGATAGACAACATCCAATTTGCTGAGTAGAGTGTTGGAGGCTATTTTGTAAATGACATCGCCGAAGTCAAGGATCGGTAGGATAGCCCGTTTTACGAGGGCATGTTTGGCAGCATGAGTGAAGGAGGCTTTGTTGCGAAATAGGATTCTAGATCTAACTTTTGATTGATTTGATTTGATTGATGCTTAATGTGAGTCTGGAAGGAGAGTTTACAGTCTAACCAGACACCTAGGTATTTGTAGTTGTCCACATACTCTAGGTCAGACCGGCCGAGAGTAGTGATTCTAGTCGGGTGGGCGGGTGCAAGCAGCGTTCGATTGAAGAGCATGCGTTTAGTTTTACTAGTGTTTAAGAGCAGTTGGAGGCTACTGAAGGATTGTTGTATGGCATTGAAGCTCATTTGGAGGTTTGTTAACACAGTGTCCAATGAAGGGCCAGATGTATACAAAACGGTGTTGTCCGCATAGAGGTGGATCCGAGCATCACCAGCAGCAAGAGCGACATCATTGATATACACGGAGAAAAGAGTCGGCCCATGAATTGAACCCTGTGGCACCCCCATAGAGACTGCCATAGGTCCAGACAACAGGCCCTCCGATTTGACACATTGAACTCTATCTGAGAAGGAGTTGGTGAACCAGGCGAGGCAGTCATTTGAGAAACCAAGGCTGTTTAGTCTGCCAATAAGGCTATTTATTAGTACCTGGAAGAGAGTAATGTTCTGAAGAGGGTAATGTTCTGAAGAGGGTAATGTTCTGAAGAGGGTAATGTTCTGAAGAGGGTAATGTTCTGTGTGTGTATATATCCCCTGTAGCTCAGTCGGTAGAGCATGGCGCTTGCAACGCCAGGGTTGTGGGTTCGATTCCTACGGGGGGCCAGTATGAAAATGTAGGCACTCACTAACTGTAAGTCGCTCTGGATAAGAGCATCTGCTAAATGACTAAACTGTAAAAATAAGGGTAATATTCTGAAAAGGGTAATGTTCTATGTGTGATTAGAATAGTATAGAGTAAAGTGAATATAATAATAATGTGTGTATATGTAGAGCAGTAAAAACAAGAGGGTAATGTTATTTTTATATAGATAGTAAAAATATGAGGGTAATATTCTGTTTGTATATAGGGTAGAAAAAAGAAGAAGGTAATGTTCTGTGTTTGTGTATTACTGTGGGGAGAACAAGTATTTGATACACTGCCGATTTTGCAGGTTTTCCTACTTACAAAGCATGTAGAGGTCTGTAATTTTTATCATAGGTACACTTCAACTGTGAGAGACGGAATCTAAAACAAAAATCCAGAAAATCACATTGTATGATTTTTAAGTAATTAATTTGCATTTTATTGCATGACATAAGTATTTGATACATCAAAAAAGCAGAACTTAATATTTGGTACAGAAACCTTTGTTTGCAATTACAGAGATCATACGTTTCCTGTAGGTCTTGACCAGGTTTGCACACACTGCAGCAGGGATTTTGGCCCACTCCTCCATACAGACCTTCTCCAGATCCTTCAGGTTTCGGGGCTGTCGCTGGGCAATACGGACTTTCAGCTCCCTCCAAAGATGTTCTATTGGGTTCAGGTCTGGAGACCGGCTAGGCCACTCCAGGACCTTAAGATGCTTCTTACGGAGCCACTCCTTAAATGCCCTGGCTGTGTGTTTTGGGTCATTGTCATGCTGGAAGACCCAGCCACGAACCATCTTCAATGCTCTTACTGAGTGAAGGAGGTTGTTGGCCAAGATCTTGCGACAAATGGCCCCATCCATCCTCCCCTCAATACGGTGCAGTCGTCCTGTCCCCTTTGCAGAAAAGCATCCCCAAAGAATGATGTTTCCACCTCCATGCTTCACGGTTGGGATGGTGTTCTTGGGGTTGTACTCATCCTTCTTCTTCCTCCAAACATGGCGAGTGGAGTTTAGACCAAAAAGCTCTATTTTTGTCTCATCAGACCACATGACCTTCTCCCATTCCTCCTCTGGATCATCCAGATGGTCATTGGCAAACTTCAGACGGGTCTGGACATGCGCTGGCTTGAACAGGGGGACCTTGCGTGCGCTGCAGGATTTTAATCCATGACGGCGTAGTGTGTTACTAATGGTTTTCTTTGAGACTGTGGTCCCAGCTCTCTTCAGGTCATTGACCAGGTCCTGCCATGTAGTTCTGGGCTGATCCCTCACCTTCCTCATGATCATTGATGCCCCACGAGGTGAGATCTTGCATGAAGTCCCAGACCGAGGGTGATTGACGTCATCTTGAACTTCTTCCATTTTCTAATAATTGCGCCAACAGTTGTTGCCTTCTCACCAAGCTGCTTGCCTATTGTCCTGTAGCCCATCCCAGCCTTGTGCAGGTCTACAATTTTATCCCTGATGTCCTTACACAGCTCTCTGGTCTTGGCCATTGTGGAGAGGTTGGAGTCTGTTTGACTGAGTGTGTGGACAGGTGTCTTTATACAGGTAACGAGTTCAAACAGTGTCACGATCGTCTAAGGAGGAGGACCAATGCGCAGCGTTGAAGGTGAACATATTTATATTTATTAGAGTATGATCACACGATCAAAATAACAGACGAAAACGTGATGTCTCTGGTTACATAAACAAACCAAATAAGAACAAGAAACCACAAACACAAAGTGAAAGAGACAGTAAAATATGGCTCCCAATCAGAGACAACCAGCTGACACTCGTTGCCTCTGATTGGGAGTCACTCAGGCCAACATAGAAATACAAACATAGAATTACACACCCTGGCTCAACATAACAGTGTCCCCAGAGCCAGGGCGTGACAAACAGGTGCAGTTAATACAGGTAATGAGTGGAGAACAGGAGGGCTTCTTAATGAAAAACTAACAGGTCTGTGAGAGCCGGAATTCTTACTGGTTGGTAGGTGATCAAATACTTATGTCATGCAATAAAATGCAAATTAATTACTTAAAAATCATACAATGTGATTTTCCGGATTTTGGTTTTAGATTCCGTCTCTCATAGTTGAAGTGTACCTATGATAAAAATCACAGACCTCTACATGCTTTGTAAGTAGGAAAACCTGCAAAATCGGCAGTGTATCAAATACTTGTTCTCCCCACTGTATATAGATTTGTAAAAACAAGAGTGTAATGTTATGATGTGTATAGAATAGTAAAATGAAGAGGGTAATGTTCTGTGTATATAGAGTATTAAAATTAAGAGGGTGGAGTTATATATGTGTGTATATAGTAGTAATGATTAGATGGTAATGTTCTGTGTATATAGTAGTAAAAATTAGATGGTAATGTTCTGTGTATATAGAGCAGTAAAGGGAAGAGGGTAATGTTCTGTGTGTGTACACACATTATCTTGCCTGTGTGTTCTATTCCCCATTTAGTGTCTGTGTCTACGTGTTCCCCATTAGGATGTACGTAATACCGTAGTGTATCTGTTTGTCTATTGCCCAGGATATCAGTCTGTGTCTATTACCCAGGATATCAGTCTGTGTCTATTACCCAGGATTTCAGTCTGTGTCTATTACCCAGGATATCAGTCTGTGTGTCTATTACCCAGGATATCAGTCTGTGTGTCTATTACCCAGGATATCAGTCTGTGTGTCTATTCCCAGGATATCAGTCTGTGTGTCTATTACCCAGGATATCAGTCTGTGTCTATTACCCAGGATATCAGTCTGTGTGTCTATTACCCAGGATATCAGTCTGTGTGTCTATTACCCAGGATATCAGTCTGTGTGTCTAATACCCAGGATATCAGTCTGTGTGTCTATTACCCAGGATATCAGTCTGTGTGTCTATTACCCAGGATATCAGTCTGTGTCTATTACCCAGGATATCAGTCTGTGTGTCTATTACCCAGGATATCAGTCTGTGTGTCTATTACCCAGGATATCAGTCTGTGTGTCTATTACCCAGGATATCAGTCTGTGTGTCTATTACCCAGGATATCAGTCTGTGTCTATTACCCAGGATATCAGTCTGTGTGTCTATTACCCAGGATATCAGTCTGTGTGTCTATTACCCAGGATATCAGTCTGTGTGTATATTACCCAGGATATCAGTCTGTGTCTATTACCCAGGATATCAGTCTGTGTCTATTACCCAGGATATCAGTCTGTGTGTCTATTACCCAGGATATCAGTCTGTGTCTATTACCCAGGATATCAGTCTGTGTCTATTACCCAGGATATCAGTCTGTGTCTATTACCCATGATATCAGTCTGTGTCTATTACCCAGGATATCAGCCTGTGTCTATTACCCAGGATATCAGTCTGTGTCTATTACCCAGGATATCAGCCTGTGTGTCTATTACCCAGGATATCAGTCTGTGTGTCTATTACCCAGGATATCAGTCTGTGTGTCTATTACACAGGAT
>CM062497.1:1365917-1457014 GCA_031479575.1 Coregonus ussuriensis
CTTCCTTGTTGAGCGGCCTTTCAAGTTATGTCGATATAGGACTCGTTTTACTGTGGATATAGGAACTTTTGTACCTGTTTCCTCCAGCATCTTCACAAGGTCCTTTGCTGTTGTTCTGGGATTGATTTGCACTTTTCGCACCAAAGTACGTTCATCTCTAGGAGACAGAACGCGTCTCCTTCCTGAGCGGCATGATGGCTGTTTGGTCCCATGGTGTTTATACTTGCGTACTATTGTTTGTACAGATGACCGTGGTACCTTCAGGTATTTGAAAATTGCTCCCAAGGATGAACCAGACTTGTGGAGGTCTACAATTTTTATTCTGAGGTCTTGGCCGATTTATTTTGATTTTCCCATGATGTCAAGCAAAGAGGCACTGAGTTTGAATGTAGGCCTTGAAATACATCCACAGGTACACCTCCAATTGACTCAAATGATTTCAATTAGCCTATCATAAGCTTCTAAAGCAATGACATCATTTTCTGGAAATTTCCAAGCTGTTTAAAGGCACAGTCAACTTCTGACCCACTGGAATTGTGAAACAGTGAATTATAAGTGAAATAATCTGTCTGTAAACAATTGTTGGAAAAATTACTTGTGTCATGCACAAAGTAGATGTCCTAACCGACTTGCCAAAACGATAGTTTGTTAACAAGAAATTTGTGGAGTGGTTGAAAAAAGAGTTTTAATTACATTTATATTACATTTATGTCATTTAGCAGACGCTCTTATCCAGAGCGACTTACAAATTGGTGCATTCACCTTATAGCCAGTGGGATAACCACTTTACAATATGTATTTTTATTATTTTTCTTTGGGGTGGGGTAAGGGGGGTAGAAGGATTACTTTATCCTATCCCAGGTATTCCTTAAAGAGGTGGGGTTTCAAGTGTCTCCAACCTAAGTGTATGTAAACTTCCGACTTCAACTGTATACAGTGGGGAGAACAAGTATTTGATACACTGCCGATTTTACATGTAGAGGTCTGTAATTTTTATCATAGGTATGGAGGAGGAGCATGGCGTAGGTACACTTCAACTGTGAGAGACGGAATCTAAAACAAAAATCCAGAAAATCACATTGTATGATTTTTAAGTAATTAATTTGCATTTTATTGCATGACATAAGTATTTGATCACTGTCACGATCGTTGACGAACGGGACGGACCAAGGCACAGCGTGATATGAATACATGTTTATTAACGAATAAACACAACGACAAAACAATAAACAAACGATATGTGAAGTCCAAGGCAGCCCAACACAACATACCTTAACACGGAACAAGATCCCACAACCCACTAGTGCCAATAGGCTGCCTAAGTATGGTCCCCAATCAGAGACAACAAGCGACAGCTGCCTCTGATTGGGAACCACACAGGCCAACATAGATCTAGACATACTAGAATCTCAACATAGAAATATAAAACATAGAACACACACACCCTGACTCAACATATACAAGTCCCCTGAGTCAGGGCATGACAGTACCCCCCCCTCCAAAGGTGCGGACTCCGACCTCGCCACATAAACATAACAGGGTAGGGGCCGGGTGGGCATTCCGCCTCGGAGGCGGATCCGGCTCCGGGCGTGACCACCACTTACTCTCCACCTCCCTGTAGCGCCCCTGGTCTGGTCTGGACCTCGGCGCGCTGCTTCCCCTCTCCTTCCTCCCACGAAGTACCAAGCCCTGTCTGGACCCTGGTGTGGGAGACCCCGAACCTGGAGAGGGGCTGACGTCTGGGTCTGGACTGGAGCCGCTGACTGGAGCTGGACCCGACGACGGTGGATCGAACTGCTCTGGCTCCGGAGTGGACCCGCTGACCGGAGCTGGATCGGGCACCGGTGGAGCAGACTGCTTGGGCTCCGGAGTGGAGCCGCTGACCGGAGCTGGACTTGACCCCGGTGGAGCGGATTGCTCTGGCTCCGGAGTGGAGCAGCTGACCGGAGCTGAACTGAGCACTGGTGGAGCGGACTGCTCTGGCTCCGGAGTGGAGCAGCTCCACCGGCTTGGTGCAAGGGACAGGAACCGGCCGGACCGGGCTGGCGACGCGCACCACTGGCTTGGTGCGAGGGGCAGGAACAAGCCGGGCCGGGCTGGCGACGCGCACCACTGGCTTGGTGCGAGGGTCAGGAACAGGCCGGGCCGGGCTGGCGACGCGCACCACTGTCTTGGTGCGAGGGACAGGAACCGGCCGGAGCGGGCTGGCGATGCGCACCACTGGCTTTGTGCGAGGGGCAGGAACAGGCCGGGCCGGGCTGGCGACGCGAACCACTGGTTTGGTGCGAGGAGGAGGAACAGGCCGGACCGGGCTGGCGACGCGCACCACTGGCTTGATGCGAGGAGCAGGAACGAGCCGGACCGTACTGGGAACACACACCACTGGCTTAGTGCGGGAAGCAGGAACGTGTCGGGCCATACTGGGAACACGCACTACTGGTTTAGTGCGGGGAGCAGGAACGGGCCGGACCGGACTGGCGACACGCACCACTTTCTTGGTGCGAGGAGCGGGACTGGGTTCCTTTATAAACCCCCGCTCCTTCTGCTGCCTAACCTGCTCCACTCGCCGTGCCTCTACACCTTCCTTCTCCCTCTTTGCCTCCTGTAGCTCCTCCCTCTGACAGAATAACTCCTGCTCCCTCTGAACCAATAGCCCCCGTATCATGGTGGCCTCCTCTCCTAACCTGCAGATCTGCCCTTTAACGGCCTCCTGCTGCCTCCTCGTCAACACCGTGTGCCCCCAAAAAAAAAATTCTTGGGGTTGCCTCTCGGGTCTCCGTCGGGCACCGTTTCTCCTCTCCTGCCTGGGCATTTACCTTCGCCCATGGCCCTTTCCCCATGAATATCTCCTCCCATGACCACCATTTGCCCACCTGTGACATCGCTATACGCTCTTCCTGGGCACGCTGCTTGGTCCTCGTTTGGTGGGATCTTCTGTCACGATCGTTGAGGAACGGGACGGACCAAGGCGCAGCGTGATATGCATACATGTTTATTAACGAATAAACACAACGACAAAACAATAAACAAACGATACGTGAAGTCCAAGGCAGCACAACACAACATACCTTAACACGGAACAAGATGCCACAACCCACTAGTGCCAATAGGCTGCCTAAGTATGGTCCCAATCAGAGACAACGAGCGACAGCTACCTCTGATTGGGAACCACACAGGCCAACATAGATCTAGACATACTAGAATCTCAACATAGAAATATAAAACATAGAACATACACACCCTGACTCAACATATACAAGTCCCCTGAGTCAGGGCGTGACAATCACCTACCAACCAGTAAGAATTCTGGCTCTCACAGACCTGTTAGTTTTTCTTTAAGAAGCCCTCCTGTTCTCCACTGATAACAAGTTCAAACAGGTGCCATTAATACAGGTAACGAGTGGATGACAGAGGAGCATCTTAAAGAAGAAGTTACAGGTCTGTGAGAGCCAGAAATCTTGCTTGTTTGTAGGTGACCAAATACTTATTTTCCACCATAAATTGCAAATAAATTCATTAAAAATCCTACAATGTGATTTTCTGGATTTTTTTCTCATTTTGTCTGTCATAGTTGACGTGTACCTATGATGAAAATTACAGGCCTCTCTCATCTTTTTAAGTGGGAGAATTTGCACAATTGGTGGCTGACTAAATACCTTTTTTCCCCACTGTAGGTCCTGGATGGCAGGAAGCTTAGCCCAAGTGGCCATACGCACTACCGTCTGTAGCACCTTACAGACGGATGTCGAGCAGTTGCCATACCAGGCTGTGATGCAACCGGTCAGGATGCTCTTCATGGTGCAGCTGTAGAACTTTTTGAGGATCTGGGGATCCCATGCCAAATCTTTTCAGTCTCCTGGGGGGGAAAAGGTGTTGTCACACAGTCGTCCGGAACAGCTGATGCTCTCTTGAATGCTTCAGTGTTGCTTGCCTCGAGGTGAGCATAAAAGGCATTTAGCTCGTCTGGTAGGCTCGCGTCACTGGGAAGCTCGCAGCTGGGTTTCCCTTTGTAGTCCGTAATAGTTTTCAAGCCCTGTCACATCCGACGAGCATCAGAGCCGGTGTAGTAGGATTCAATCTTAATCCTGTATTGACGCTTTGCCTGTTTGATGGTTCGTCTGAGGGCGTCCCGGGATTTCTTATAAGCATCCGGATTAGTGTCCCGCTCCTTGAAAGGGGCAGCTCATGCCTTTAGCTCGATGAGGATGTTGCCTGTAATCCATGGCTTCTGGTTGGGATATGTACGCACGGCCACTGTGGGGACGACGTCGTCGATGCACTTATTGATGAAGCCGGTGACTGAGGTGGTGTACTCCTCAATGCCATTGGATGAATCCCGGAACATATTCCAGTCTGTGCTAGTAAAACAGTCCTGTAGCATAGCATCCGCGTCATCTGACCACCGCCGTATTGAGCGAAAGGTTTGGTATACGTCAACTGGTATGCCATCCATCCCTGGAGTTTTCCATGACTTAAAGGCTTTAATTGCAACTGGAAGTTCCTCCTCTGTAATTTGGCCTTCACATGAGTCTTTCTGAACGGCTGTTAATTTGACATTATCGGTTAGTGGAGATGGAGGAGACTGAAACGAAACCATATGCTTAACATTTACATTTTAGTCATTTAGCAGACGCTCTTATCCAGAGCGACTTACAGGAGCAATTAGGGTTAAGTGCCTTGCTCAAGGGCACATTTACGTCATTTAGCAGACGCTCTTATCCAGAGCGACTCACCAATTGGTGCATTCACCCTATAGCCAGTGGGATAACCACTTTACAATTTTGGGGGGGGGGGGGGGGGGGGTAGAAGGATTACTTTATCCTATCCCAGGTATTCCTTAAAGAGGTGGGGTTTCAAATGCCTCCGGAAGGTGGTGAGTGACTCCGCTGTCCTGGCGTCGTGAGGGAGCTTGTTCCACCATTGGGGTGCCAGAGCAGCGAACAGTTTTGACTGGGCTGAGCGGGAACTATGCTTCCGCAGAGGAAGGGGAGCCAGCAGGCCAGAGGTGGATGAACGCAATGCCCTCGTTTGGGTGTAGGGACTGATCAGAGCCCGAAGGTACAGAGGTGCCGTTCCCCTCACTGCTCCATAGGCAAGCACCATGGTCTTGTAGCGGATGCGAGCTTCAACTGGAAGCCAGTGGAGTGAGCGGAGGAGGGGGGGTGACGTGAGAGAACTTGGGAAGGTTGAACACCAGACGGGCTGCGGCATTCTGGATGAGTTGTAGGGGTTTAATGGCACAGGCAGGGAGGCCAGCCAACAGCGAGTTGCAGTAGTCCAGACGGGAGATGACAAGTGCCTGGATTAGGACCTGTGCCGCTTCCTGTGTAAGGCAGGGTCGTACTCTCCGAATGTTGTAGAGCATGAACCTGCAGGAGCGGGTCACCGCCTTGATGTTGGCGGAGAACGACAGGGTGTTGTCCAGGGTCACGCCTAGGCTCTTCGCACTCTGGGAGGAGGACACAGCGGAGTTGTCAACCGTGATGGCGAGATCATGGAACGGGCAGTCCTTCCCCGGGAGGAAGAGCAGCTCCGTCTTGCCAGGGTTCAGCTTGAGGTGGTGATCCGTCATCCATACTGATATGTCTGCCAGACATGCAGAGATGCGATTCGCCACCTGGTTATCAGAAGGGGGAAAGGAGAAGATTAGTTGTGTATCGTCAGCGTAGCAATGATAGGAGAGGCCATGTGAGGATATGACAGAGCCAAGTGACTTGGTGTATAGGGAGAAAAGGAGAGGGCCTAGAACTGAGCCCTGGGGGACACCAGTGGTGAGAGCACGTGGTGCGGAGACAGCTTCTCGCCACGCCACTTGGTAGGAGCGACCGGTCAGGTAGGACACAATCCAGGAGTGAGCCGCGCCGGAGATGCCCAGCTCGGAGAGGGTGGAGAGGAGGATCTGATGGTTCACAGTATCAAAGGCAGCAGACAGGTCTAGAAGGACAAGAGCAGAGGAGAGAGAGTTAGCTTTAGCAGTGCGGAGAGCCTCCGTGACACAGAGAAGAGCAGTCTCAGTTGAATGACCAGTCCTGAAACCTGACTGGTTTGGATCAAGAAGGTCATTCTGAGAGAGATAGCAAGAGAGTTGGCTAAAGACGGCACGCTCAATAGTTTTGGAAAGAAAAGAAAGAAGGGATACTGGTCTGTAGTTGTTGACATCAGTGGGATCGAGTGTTGGTTTCTTGAGAAGGGGAGCAACTCTCGCTCTCTTGAAGACGGAAGGGACATGGCCAGCGGTCAAGGATGAGTTGATCAGCGAGGTGAGGTAGGGGAGAAGGTCACCGGAGATGGTCTGGAGAACAGAGGAGGGGATGGGGTCAAGCGGGCAGGTAGTTGGGCGGCCTGCAGTCACAAGTCGCAGGATTTTATCTGGAGAGAGAGGGGAGAAAGAAGTCAAAGCATAGGGTAGGGCAGTGTGAGTAGGACCAGCAGTGTCATTAGACTTAACAAACGAGGATCGAATGTCGTCAACCTTCTTTTCAAAGTGGTTGACGAAGTCATCCACAGAGAGAGAGGAGGGGGGGGGCGGGGGGGGGGGGAGGATTCAGGAGGGAGGAAAATGTGGCAAAGAGCTTCCTAGGGTTAGAGGCAGATGCTTGGAATTTAGAGTGGTAGAAAGTGGCCTTAGCAGCAGAAACAGATGAAGAAAATGTAGAGAGGAGGGAGTGAAAAGATGCCAGGTCGGCAGGGAGTTTAGTTTTCTTCCATTTCCGCTCCGCTGCCCGGAGCTCTGTTCTGTGAGCTCGCAATGAGTCATCAAGCCACGGAGCTGGAGGGGAGGACCGAGCCGGCCGGGAGGATAGGGGACACAGAGAGTCAAAGGATGCAGAAAGGGAGGAGAGGAGGGTTGAGGAGGCAGAATCAGGAGATTGGAGGGAGAAGGATTGAGCAGAGGGAAGAGATGATTGGATGGAAGAGGAGAGAGTAGTGGGAGAGAGAGAGCGAAGGTTGCGGCGGCGCATTACCATCTGTGTAGGGGCAGAGTGAGTAGTGTGGGAGGAGAGCGAGAGAGAAAAGGAAACAAAGTAGTGGTCGGAGACATGGAGGGGAGTTGCAGTGAGATTAGTAGAAGAGCAGCATCTAGTAAAGATGAGGTCAAGCGTATTGCCTGTCTTGTGAGTAGGGGGGGACGGTGAGAGGGTGAGGTCAAAAGAGGAGAGAAGTGGAAAGAAGGAGGCAGAGAGAAATGAGTCAAATGTGGACATAGGGAGGTTGAAATCCCCCAAAACTGTGAGGGGTGAGCCATCCTCAGGAAAGGAACTTATCAAGGCGTCAAGCTCATTGATGAACTCTCCAAGGGAACCTGGAGGGCGATAGATGACAAGGATATTAAGCTTAAATGGGCTAGTGACTGTGACAGCATGGAATTCAAATGAGGAGATAGACAGATGGGTTAGGGGAAAAATTGAGAATGTCCACTTGGGAGAGATGAGGATTCCTGTGCCACCACCCCTCTGACCAGATGCTCTCGGGGTATGCGAGAACACATGGTCAGATGAGGAGAGAGCAGTAGGAGTAGCAGTGTTTTCAGTGGTAATCCATGTTTCCGTCAGCGCCAGGAAGTCGAGGGACTGGAGATTAGCATAGGCTGGGATGAAGTCAGCTTTGTTGGCAGCAGAACGGCAGTTCCAGAGGCTGCCTGAGACCTGGAACTCCAGGTGTGGGGTGCGTGCAGGGACCACCAGGTTAGAGAGGCAGCAGCCACGCGGTGTGGGGCGTTTGTGTAGCCTGTGCGGAGAGGAGAGAACAGGGATAGGCAGAGGCATAGTTGACAGGCTGCAACAGATGGCTACAATAATGCAGAGGAGATCGGGATGAAATGAACTGAACATCAGGGAAAGGAGAGAGCAGGCCTCCCTCACCAAAAAATAAATAAATATATAACTCTCCCAACTTCCACCTCAGAAACTATAATAGTTTCACTGAACCACCCGAATAAAACTCTCCCAACTTCCACTTTAGAAATTAGAATTGTTGTAAGCTACAGCAGACTGTTCTCAGTAGCTGTAATTAAGTACAGCAGCTACCAACCACCTAACGTTAATGCCTCGGATGAGGTTAGAAAAACAGCTGAATGGTAGCAGCTAGCTGGCTCAATCACAGGTACTCTCAAGCATGAAATAACATTGGAAACAGCTAACCACAGTTGCTAAAAGTTACCGGTAGCTACCCTCTAGCTAGCTAGCTTTGTTGGTCCAGGTAGTGGGTAAGCTAGCCTCGTGCTTCGCCTGGGCTCCGCCGAATAAAATCCTTACCTACAATAATTACCTACAATAATAACCTGCAATAACTACCGGAGTAAGCTACCTATAATACCAAACTACAATACCTACCTACAATCTAAATACATGGTTTAAGCTTAACTCAACACCATATAAGAAGCCAAGCTTACCTTTCATAACGCAGCAATGATTAAACGTTGGGTAGCTAGCACAAAGATGTTGTATTTAGCTACCACAGTACAGCCTGCTGGTAGTGTTGGCTGGCTAGCAATGGCTACTGTGTTGACTTTGTTTGAAGAACGGCATCGCTGCGAACGAATGTAGCTGGCTAAAAGGATATTGTTTTTAGTTGCTATCGTTGCTAATAGCTACTCGCCAGCTAATCCAGGAGGTGAGTTAGCTAGCTAGCTTCGTGCTACATCCGGCACCGCCGAATACAAAAGTAACCTACAATAACTACACAACAGCTACCCGCAACAGCCCACGATGCCTACCTATACTGCTTAATAATATACAGCCCACGATGCCTACCTATAGTACCTAACTACAATCTAAATACATAGTTTAAGCCTTACTCGACAAAGCCCAAGCTATGTATAAAGCCAAACTGGCAGACTGCAATCAGTAGCCGAAATTAGGCACAGCAGCTACCGACCACCTTAATGTACTTTGCTTCCTCTTTGAAAATATGGGTGACTCCATCATTTGTAATAACCGTGTCTCTGTAATAACCGTGTCTCTGTAATAATCGTGTCTCTGTAATAACCGTGTCTCTGTAATAACCGTGTCTCTGTAATAACCGTGTCTCTGTAATAACCGTGTCTCTGTAATAACCGTGTCTCTGTAATAACCGTGTCTCTGTAATAACCGTGTCATAAATGTGTCTATGTAATAACAGCTCTAATTACGTTGGTAACCAGTTTATAAAAGCAATAAGGCACCTCAGGGGTTTGTGGTATATGGCCAATATACCACGGCTAAAGGCTGTATCCTGGCACTCCTCGTTGCGTCGTGTAAAGAACAGAGTTAGCCGTGGTATATTGGTCATACACCACACCCCCTCGGGCCTTATTGCTTAAACATATCTCTGTAATAACCGTGTCTCTGTAATAATGTATCAGGAATAACTGTGCCTATGTAATAAATATATCTCTGTAATAAACGTCTCTCAGCAATAAACGTGTCTTAGTAACATACCTTAGTAATAAGCGTGTCTTAGTAACGTACCTTAGTAATAAGCGTGTCTTAGTAACGTACCTTAGTAATAAGCGTGTCTTAGTAACGTACCTTAGTAATAAGCGTGTCTTAGTAACATACCTTAGTAATAAGCGTGTCTTAGTAACGTACCTTAGTAATAAGCGTGTCTTAGTAACATACCTTAGTAATAAGCGTGTCTTAGTAACGTACCTTAGTAATAAGCGTGTCTTAGTAACGTACCTTAGTAATAAGCGTGTCTTAGTAACGTACCTTAGTAATAAGCGTGTCTTAGTAACATACCTTAGTAATAAGCGTGTCTTAGTAACATACCTTAGTAATAAGCGTGTCTTAGTAACGTACCTTAGTAATAAGCGTGTCTTAGTAACATACCTTAGTAATAAGCGTGTCTTAGTATAACATGTTTGTAAACGTGTATCAGTATTAAACGTCTCTCTGTAACAAACGTGTCTCGTGGTCTTTTTCATGGACTGTGTCTTGTTGAACATCTCTGGCCATAAATGACCTGCAGTCAGTTTGATCTAGTTGATGTGAGAGTCTGTCTCCTCTGGTAATTTGATTTGATCTTCTGAATGATGGTCAGGGTCATGATGCCCTCAACCCCCCAACCCCTATCCCCCAACCCCTATCCCCCAACCCCTAGCCCCCAACCCCCAACCCCTATCCCCCAACCCCTATCCCCCAACCCCCAACCCCTATCCCCCAACCCCTATCCCCCAACCCCTATCCCCTATCCCCCAACCCCTATCCCCCAACCCCTATCCCCCAACCCCCAACCCCTAACCCCCAACCCCTAACCCCCAACCCCTATCCCCCAACCCCTATCCCCCAACCCCTATCCCCCCAACCCCTATCCCCCAACCCCTATCCCCCAACCCTAGCCCCCAACCCCCAACCCCTATCCCCCAACCCCCAACCCCCCAACCCCTATCCCCTACCCCCCAACCCCTATCCCCCAACCCCCAACCCCTATCGCCCAACCCCTATCCCCCAACCCCCAACCCCCAACCCCTATCCCCCAACCCCTACCCCCCAACCCCTATCGCCCAACCCCTATCCCCCAACCCCTATCCCCCAACCCCCAACCCCTATCGCCCAACCCCTATCCCCCAACCCCCAACCCCCAACCCCTATCCCCCAACCCCTACCCCCCAACCCCTATCCCCCAACCCCTATCCCCCAAACCCTACCACCCAACCCCTATCCCCCAACCCCTATCCCCCAACCCCTATCCCCCAACCCCTACCCCCCAACCCCTATCCCCCAACCCCTATCCCCCAACCCCTACCCCCCAACCCCTATCCCCCAACCCCTATCCCCCAACCCCTATCCCCCAACCCCTACCCCCCAACCCCTACCCCCCAACCCCTATCCCCCAACCCCTATCCCCCAACCCCTATCCCCCAACCCCTATCCCCCAACCCCTATCCCCCAACCCCTATCCCCCAACCCCTATCCCCCAACCCCTATCCCCCAACCCTAGCCCTAATCAGACTGAGGATGCATCCCAAATGGCACCCTATTCCCATAGGGCTCTGATCAAATATAGTGCACTATATAGGGAATAGGGTGTGTTGAGACCCCAGATGGAGCAGAGGCTGGCCCGCCAGAGGTTAGGGTTAACAGGGCCCTCCAGAGGTTAGGGTTAACAGGGCCCTCCAGAGGTTAGGGTTAACAGGGCCCTCCAGAGGTTAGGGTTAACAGGGCCCTCCAGAGGTTAGGGTTAACAGGGCCCTCCAGAGGTTAGGGTTAACAGGGCCCTCCAGAGGTTAGGGTTAACAGGGCCCTGCAGAGGTTAGGGTTAACAGGGCCCTGGCTCCAGAGGTTAGGGTTAACAGGGCCCTGCAGAGGTTAGGGTTAACAGGGCCCTCCAGAGGTTAGGGTTAACAGGGCCCTGCAGAGGTTAGGGTTAACAGGGCCCTCCAGAGGTTAGGGTTAACAGGGCCCTGCAGAGGTTAGGGTTAACAGGGCCCTCCAGAGGTTAGGGTTAACAGGGCCCTGCAGAGGTTAGGGTTAACAGGGCCCTCCAGAGGTTAGGGTTAACAGGGCCCTGCAGAGGTTAGGGTTAACAGGGCCCTGCAGAGGTTAGGGTTAACAGGGCCCTCCAGAGGTTAGGGTTAAGAGGCCCTGCAGAGGTTAGGGTTAACAGGGCCCTCCAGAGGTTAGGGTTAACAGGGCCCTGCAGAGGTTAGGGTTAACAGGGCCCTCCAGAGGTTAGGGTTAACAGGGCCCTGCAGAGGTTAGGGTTAACAGGGCCCTCCAGAGGTTAGGGTTAACAGGGCCCTGCAGAGGTTAGGGTTAACAGGGCCCTCCAGAGGTTAGGGTTAACAGGGCCCTGCAGAGGTTAGGGTTAACAGGGCCCTGCAGAGGTTAGGGTTAACAGGGCCCTCCAGAGGTTAGGGTTAACAGTGCCCTGCAGAGGTTAGGGTTAACAGGGCCCTCCAGAGGTTAGGGTTAACAGGGCCCTGCAGAGGTTAGGGTTAAAAGGGCCCTGCAGAGGTTAGGGTTAACAGGGCCCTCCAGAGGTTAGGGTTAACAGGGCCCTGCAGAGGTTAGGGTTAACAGGGCCCTGCAGAGGTTAGGGTTAACAGGGCCCTCCAGAGGTTAGGGTTAACAGCGCCCTGCAGAGGTTAGGGTTAACAGGGCCCTGCAGAGGTTAGGGTTAACAGGGCCCTCCAGAGGTTAGGGTTAACAGGGCCCTCCAGAGGTTAGGGTTAACAGGGCCCTGCAGAGGTTAGGGTTAACAGGGCCCTGGCTCCAGAGGTTAGGGTTAACAGGGCCCTGCAGAGGTTAGGGTTAACAGGGCCCTGCAGAGGTTAGGGTTGACAGGGCCCTGCAGAGGTTAGGGTTAACAGGGCCCTGCAGAGGTTAGGGTTAACAGGGCCCTGCAGAGGTTAGGGTTAACAGGGCCCTGCAGAGGTTAGGGTTAACAGGGCCCTGCAGAGGTTAGGGTTAACAGGGCCCTGCAGAGGTTAGGGTTAACAGGGCCCTCCAGAGGTTAGGGTTAACAGGGCCCTGCAGAGGTTAGGGTTAACAGGGCCCTGCAGAGGTTAGGGTTAACAGGGCCCTCCAGAGGTTAGGGTTAACAGTGCCCTGCAGAGGTTAGGGTTAACAGGGCCCTCCAGAGGTTAGGGTTAACAGGGCCCTGCAGAGGTTAGGGTTAAAAGGGCCCTGCAGAGGTTAGGGTTAACAGGGCCCTCCAGAGGTTAGGGTTAACAGGGCCCTGCAGAGGTTAGGGTTAACAGGGCCCTGCAGAGGTTAGGGTTAACAGGGCCCTCCAGAGGTTAGGGTTAACAGCGCCCTGCAGAGGTTAGGGTTAACAGGGCCCTGCAGAGGTTAGGGTTAACAGGGCCCTCCAGAGGTTAGGGTTAACAGGGCCCTCCAGAGGTTAGGGTTAACAGGGCCCTGCAGAGGTTAGGGTTAACAGGGCCCTGGCTCCAGAGGTTAGGGTTAACAGGGCCCTGCAGAGGTTAGGGTTAACAGGGCCCTGCAGAGGTTAGGGTTAACAGGGCCCTCCAGAGGTTAGGGTTAACAGGGCCCTGCAGAGGTTAGGGTTAACAGGGCCCTGCAGAGGTTAGGGTTAACAGGGCCCTGCAGAGGTTAGGGTTAACAGGGCCCTGCAGAGGTTAGGGTTAACAGGGCCCTGCAGAGGTTAGGGTTAACAGGGCCCTGCAGAGGTTAGGGTTAACAGGGCCCTCCAGAGGTTAGGGTTAACAGGGCCCTGCAGAGGTTAGGGTTAACAGGGCCCTGCAGAGGTTAGGGTTAACAGGGCCCTGCAGAGGTTAGGGTTAACAGGGCCCTGCAGAGGTTAGGGTTAACAGGGCCCTCCAGAGGTTAGGGTTAACAGGGCCCTCCAGAGGTTAGGGTTAACAGGGCCCTCCAGAGGTTAGGGTTAACAGGGCCCTCCAGAGGTTAGGGTTAACAGGGCTCTGCAGAGGTTAGGGTTAACAGGGCCCTCCAGAGGTTAGGGTTAACAGGGCCCTGCAGAGGTTAGGGTTAACAGGGCCCTGCAGAGGTTAGGGTTAACAGGGCCCTGCAGAGGTTAGGGTTAACAGGGCCCTGCAGAGGTTAGGGTTAACAGGGCCCTCCAGAGGTTAGGGTTAACAGGGCCCTCCAGAGGTTAGGGTTAACAGGGCCCTCCAGAGGTTAGGGTTAACAGGGCCCTCCAGAGGTTAGGGTTAACAGGGCTCTGCAGAGGTTAGGGTTAACAGGGCCCTCCAGAGGTTAGGGTTAACAGGGCCCTGCAGAGGTTAGGGTTAACAGGGCCCTGCAGAGGTTAGGGTTAACAGGGCCCTCCAGAGGTTAGGGTTAACAGGGCCCTGCAGAGGTTAGGGTTAACAGGGCCCTGCAGAGGTTAGGGTTAACAGGGCCCTCCAGAGGTTAGGGTTAACAGGGCCCTGACTCCAGAGGTTAGGGTTAACAGGGCCCTGACTCCAGAGGTTAGGGTTAACAGGGCCCTGACTCCAGAGGTTAGGGTTAACAGGGCCCTGGCTCCAGAGGTTAGGGTTAACAGGGCCCTGCAGAGGTTAGGGTTAACAGGGCCCTGCAGAGGTTAGGGTTAACAGGGCCCTGCAGAGGTTAGGGTTAACAGGGCCCTGCAGAGGTTAGGGTTAACAGGGCCCTGCAGAGGTTAGGGTTAACAGGGCCCTGCAGAGGTTAGGGTTAACAGGGCCCTGCAGAGGTTAGGGTTAACAGGGCCCTCCAGAGGTTAGGGTTAACAGGGCCCTGCAGAGGTTAGGGTTAACAGGGCCCTGCAGAGGTTAGGGTTAACAGGGCCCTCCAGAGGTTAGGGTTAACAGTGCCCTGCAGAGGTTAGGGTTAACAGGGCCCTCCAGAGGTTAGGGTTAACAGGGCCCTGCAGAGGTTAGGGTTAAAAGGGCCCTGCAGAGGTTAGGGTTAACAGGGCCCTCCAGAGGTTAGGGTTAACAGGGCCCTGCAGAGGTTAGGGTTAACAGGGCCCTGCAGAGGTTAGGGTTAACAGGGCCCTCCAGAGGTTAGGGTTAACAGCGCCCTGCAGAGGTTAGGGTTAACAGGGCCCTGCAGAGGTTAGGGTTAACAGGGCCCTCCAGAGGTTAGGGTTAACAGGGCCCTCCAGAGGTTAGGGTTAACAGGGCCCTGCAGAGGTTAGGGTTAACAGGGCCCTGGCTCCAGAGGTTAGGGTTAACAGGGCCCTGCAGAGGTTAGGGTTAACAGGGCCCTGCAGAGGTTAGGGTTAACAGGGCCCTCCAGAGGTTAGGGTTAACAGGGCCCTGCAGAGGTTAGGGTTAACAGGGCCCTGCAGAGGTTAGGGTTAACAGGGCCCTGCAGAGGTTAGGGTTAACAGGGCCCTGCAGAGGTTAGGGTTAACAGGGCCCTGCAGAGGTTAGGGTTAACAGGGCCCTGCAGAGGTTAGGGTTAACAGGGCCCTCCAGAGGTTAGGGTTAACAGGGCCCTGCAGAGGTTAGGGTTAACAGGGCCCTGCAGAGGTTAGGGTTAACAGGGCCCTGCAGAGGTTAGGGTTAACAGGGCCCTGCAGAGGTTAGGGTTAACAGGGCCCTCCAGAGGTTAGGGTTAACAAGGCCCTCCAGAGGTTAGGGTTAACAGGGCCCTCCAGAGGTTAGGGTTAACAGGGCCCTCCAGAGGTTAGGGTTAACAGGGCTCTGCAGAGGTTAGGGTTAACAGGGCCCTCCAGAGGTTAGGGTTAACAGGGCCCTGCAGAGGTTAGGGTTAACAGGGCCCTGCAGAGGTTAGGGTTAACAGGGCCCTCCAGAGGTTAGGGTTAACAGGGCCCTGACTCCAGAGGTTAGGGTTAACAGGGCCCTGACTCCAGAGGTTAGGGTTAACAGGGCCCTGACTCCAGAGGTTAGGGTTAACAGGGCCCTGGCTCCAGAGGTTAGGGTTAACAGGGCCCTGACTCCAGCCTTACATAACTTTCTGGGGCCACAACCCCTAAATAAGAAGTTCCGAGAAAGTCCTCTCACTGAAACAGATCAGGGACTTCACTCCTTTTTTCCTGTCATTATGTCTCGGAGTCTGTGAGGCTTAGAGCTGTAATTACATAAGTAAAAATTGGCTGGGTCAACACTTTCCAGCAAAAATACCCCGACATATTGAAGTGAAAATGTGTGCAATAACGTTGCATCATTTAAAACAACACAGGATACACCACAAATATACCTTGACAAACAAGCCCATTATGTTTGCCAAGTAACATAGGCAGTGTGTCCAACAGGATAGAACATAGAGGAATCGAGGATCATCAGCTTCTTCACAAACAATAGCTGTTGATTGTTTCAAATCACAAGTGTACAGCCTTATGCCTATTTGGGAAGCCAGCAACACCCTTATTAAAAGTGTACTTTATATTCATAGTTTTTTCCAGTCTTTTAGTATATTATAAATATGTTATCATCACACTTCAATGCATAATAAAAATATTCCAAAACATACATCTTGAATGCAACAAGGCACTAAAGTAATACTGCAAAAACTTTTTGTCCTAAATGCAAAGCCTTATTAAAAGTGTACTTTAAATTCATTGTTTTTTTAGTCTTTCAGTATACTATAAATATACTATCATCAAACTTCAATACACTTATTAAAATGTTACTTTAAAATTCATTGTTTTTCAGAATACATTGTGTTCACCATCATTAAACTTAAACACTCATTAAAACTGTATTTCAATTTCAAATGCTTTAATTGTAATTTAGTATATTCATTCAAAATACACTTGGAGTTGTTTTTAAGAAATGAAACTCTGCTTGTGAGTAATGAAGTGTACAGAGCCTTGCAAAAGTATTCATACCCCTTGTATTTCTTCAAATTGTATTGTGTTAAAAAGTGGGATTAAAATGGATTTCATTGTCATTTGTTGTCAACAATGAACTCAAAATACTAATATCAAAGTGATGTTTTTATTTTTATATGATTAATAAAGATTATATTATTTTAGTTTTCAGCTCCTTTGTTTAGACAAGCCTAAATTAGTTCAGGAGTAAAATGTGGCTTAACAAATCACATAATAAATTGCATGGACTCTGTGTGAAATAATAGGTGTAGACATCATTTTTTAATGACTAACCCTTCCTCTGTCCCCCATACATACAACATCTGTAACGTCCCTCAATCAAGTATTGAATTTCAAGCACAGATTCAACTACAAAGACCAGGGAGCCTTTCGAAAGCCTCATAAAAGGGCAGTGATTGATAAATGGGTAGCAATATCAAATCAGACATTGAATATCTCTTTAAGCATGGTCAAGTTAATCATTCTGCTGTGGCTAATGTATTAAACCACCCAGACATAAGGGTCATTCTACAGATTCGGTGACATTTCAGTATTGTCAGTGTCCCAAGATGTACTAGTGTTATAACTTGTCAGAACATTTATCAAACTACACTTAAATTACAACATTTCAAAGTTTTACATGTTTTTAATATGGAGTAGAGAATATGATTTTAAACAGAGATGAATTTCAATACTTATATGTTTGCTTTTCTTAGGAGTATTAAGAATTTCACCTGTCCCTATTGACCATCATGCAAACGGCGTGACTCATTTTGAGTACACAGTGTTAAATAATAATGCTTTTTTTTTGTTAAATTAATTGTATATGCCCCCTTATTATGCATAATCCATTTTCTCAGCATAAGACATTTTATTTTCTGAGAAATTCAGGCTTTTACCCCTGTCCTTGTATTTCTTTCAACCCCGTAACGCAACAATACCCCCACTCACAATTAAATAATGGTTTGATCCTGTGGACATCATTTATGAGGAAGTGACATCATACAAGTCTTCAGAGAAGCCTGGTGTGACAAGTGGTAAGCTGCTCTCTCACTTTTTATAAATATTTCATGTTTTTTAAGCACATATGGGCTTTGTCAATCTCAGGTATTCAACTCTGTTGGGGGGGGGGGATTCATAGTTAAGATTTTACCAAGAATTGTTTTTATAGCTATGAAGTATAACAATGTCTTTTGTTGAATAAGGCCATGTGGCACACTGCTAGCTGCTAGCATCCCGAATTAGTAACAGATTAGCACAAAATCTTCAACCCTGTCACATTCAACCCCATCACATTTTTCAATGTTACGGGGTTGAATGGCTGTTACAGGGTTGAATAGCTGTTAAATCTTAACAATATTTAATGTATATTGCTTAATACCAATCATATTTTCTTGTTGAATGTTTGTTGTTTACGGTTTTACAGTATCAACTAAAAGTACGAGGAATTTTTGAAAATAATAACTTTAAAAAAGTGACAATTAATTTGTTCTCTCTCCTATATACATTGACATATTTAGGAGTATTATCTGCAAGTTCATGTTCATTTTACTACATAGTGATTAAAAGGATACAATATTTAGTCTTGAAGAGTAAGCAGGTCATTGACTTGACCTTGACCTACAATTTCAGATTCAACAATGGAAAAAACAGCAGCAGAAAGGAAACACACATAGAGAGGAAGGTGAGGGACATCCGCGCGCCGGTGGTCAGGTAATTCTCCTGGAAATGTAAGATCTTTAAGACAGGAGGTGGTGGTGGTCATGGACACACAATCAACATAAAATAAAGTTTTGTTGCTTTAAAGCATAATTTGGTAATGCATAAAAAGACTAGAGAATGTAAATGAAGACCAGTCTAAAAAGACATACAGTATACTGCCTTGGCAACTGGTGCGTGAGGGGTTCATGTTCACTAGCCGACTGGTTTGTACTGACATATTTAGGAGTATTATCTGCAAGTTCACGTTCATTTTACTACATAGTGATTAAAAGGATACAGTAATTAGTTTTGGAGAGTAAACTGGTCATTGACTTGACCTTGACCTACAATTTCAGATTCAACAATGGCAAAAACAGCAGCAGAAAGGCAAAGAGAGTACAGGGCAAGAAGAAATGCTGATCCAGAACGAAGGGAAAAGTACCTCAGGAGTGAACGCATGAGATGGACAAAATATGTTTTAGCAGGAAAGAAGAAAGGAATAGGAGATCTAGATAAGAGAGGTCAAAAGATGAGGAGAAAGGGATGGAGAAAAGCGAAGGAGCGGCAAAAGCAAAGGGAAATGGCTGTTAATACTATTGCCACCCCTCCACAAAGTCCTGATAGAGACGTGGTGATGTCACATGAGCCCACAAGGTTAGGAAAAAGATTGTGTGTGTGTGTGAGAGAGAGAGAGAGAGAGAGAGAGAGAGAGAGAGAGAGAGAGAGAGAATAGGAGTGCAAAGGAGTGCATACAAATATGATTTCTGGTAACTTTGTACACTATTTCTTCAAAACTGCTTAGACATATTCACATTGTAATAGTATCCTTAACATTTATTTATACTGCTTATGAACTTACCTTGTTATGATTTGATACAATAAATAAAATTGAATTGAATTGTCTATTTGTTTGTTTTAGACAATCTGTGAAGGGGAAGAAAAAATCAAGAAAGACAAAAGACAAATTGAGAAAGCAGGTAGCTGATTTACAGAAATGTCTTGATGAAGAAAGGAGGGCCAAAGAAAAGTACAAAAAAAGGCTCCAGCGTTTAGAAAAGAAGACTTCGTCAAAATCCACAGCTGTACCAAGTGATGTCAGAAGATCTGCACTGCATCACACAGCACTCGTTGCTCAAATAAAGGAGCATTATAAAAATGCAAAAACTGAACGAGAGAAGCAAATTATATCCAGAGTAGTGGCAGGTAACATTATTAAGAAGTATAGACTGCAATCATTTTCAGAGTCTGCTTTGGGTTTTTCAAAGAAACGCTGGAAGCTCACAGGCAGTGTATCTACATTTCAAAGAAAGAAAATCTCAAACTTTGTGGACATCAAGAAGAGGGTGAGGGATTTCTTCACACGTGATGATATCAGTAGAATGACCACTGGCAAAAAGCAAACTAAAACAAAGAACAAACAGAAGATGGAGAAGAGGTTCCTCCTTGACACGTTGAAAAATCTGCATAGGAAGTTTCTTGCAGAGAACACAGAAGAAATGTCATACTCCATGTTCAGCCGCCTCCGGCCTTTCTGGGTGGTTTACCCTTCCCTTGCTGATCGGGACACTTGTATGTGTAAGCTTCACGAAAACCTGACCTTTGTCGCAGAGAAGCTCAAACAAATTAAGCTTATTGAATCGTCAGTGCTTGAAGATTTAGTTGAAAGTGTGTGTTGTAGTTCCTTGAATAAGCAGTGCATGTACGGTGAATGTGAACAATGCAAGAACCAAACAGTTCCAATGTCAAGCTTGTATGCTGCTGATGAAAATGTTGTCTTTCTCCAGTGGATGGTAAAAGAAAAGCAAAGAAAAAATGAGGAAGGTCAAACAGTAAAAGTCACTGTGAAGGATGAGGTAAACATGACGCAGGAACAACTAGTACAGTTGTTTCATACGCTCCTCTTTAGGTTCGGAAACATCTTTTCAACATTAAACAGCAGTATGCTTACTGTCGCGAACTCAAGAAAAACATGTCTGCAGATGAGTGCCTTATCCATATTGATTTTTCAGAAAACTTCACCTGCAGATATGGGACAGAGATACAGTCTGTTCACTTTGGTTCATCTCATGAACAGGCTGTCCTCCACACAGGTGTCCTCTACGTTGGACAGAATCAGCAACCAACTTGCTTCACCACCATTTCTCCATCAAGGAATAAGGCTCCTCCTGCTATCTGGGCACACCTCAGTCCTGTGCTTGATGACCTGCAACATACCCACCCCAACATATCAACAGTACACTTCTTCAGTGATGGCCCTTGTACCCAGTACAGGCAAAAAGGCAATTTCTTTCTGTTCAGCACAGAACTGGCCAAGAGGGGCTTGAGGGCAGGGTCTTGGAATTTCTTTGAAGCAGGGCATGGGAAGGGAGCACCAGATGGTGTTGGTGCAACCCTAAAAAGAACCGCAGACAGGCTGATAAGTCAAGGATGTGACATCCCAAATGCTCATACTCTGTACAGGGTCTTAGAGGAGAACAACACTGCCATCAAGCTTTACTTCATTGAAGACGAGGCCATCGAGAAAGCCGTCCAAGGTATGCCAGCCAATTTGCCAGTAGTTCCATCCACAATGCGGATCCACCAAGTTGTTTGTGTGGCTGCAAGGCAAATTGCCTACCGTGATGTAAGCTGTATGTGCACAGTCCACAACAAGAAACTGGAATGCCAGTGTTTCAATACACAACATTTCACATTTACCCCTAAAGTTACATCAGTCGTGTCACAGAGGGAGGTTGATTGGGCAAATCCAGACATATGCGGGAAATGGTGCGTGGCCAAATATGATGACGATTTCTATCCCGGAATAATTCTAGCCACAGATGAATCCCATGTGCAGGTCAAATGCATGTGCTGTGCTGGACCAAATAGGTACTTCTGGCCACTTCTTGATGATATCCTGTGGTATCCATTTGAGGACATCTTGGAACACATTGATCCCCCTAAACCGGTGACTTCTAGGCACATGGAAATACAGAAGGAAGTGTGGGCTAGGCTCTCTCAGTAAAAATGGTGAACAAACTGTAGGCTTACCTATAGGTTATCAATGTTAAGATGTTTGCTCAATGTTCAAACAGACTCCTGCCATTATCAGATGGATATTTTTATGAAATCAATGAAATGTTGTTACTGTTATTAGTTCATTAATGTGTTTTACTCTGTCTAGCTTTCATCTAGATTCTTTAGATTTTAAAAGCTATGTTGACAGTAGGTTTAAAAATGTAAAAAATGTTTAAAAAATGGCAACATGTTAGTGATCTCAAAAGATAAAACATATGACACGTGATGCTTTTCACTCAACCCTGTTACATGATTTTCAACCCTGTTGCGGTGCATTCATCCCTGTTACGAGATTATTTTTTTACATTTTTGTATTAAATACACAAAATATAACATCAATAGTGTTTTTATTGTGTGTATTAAATCAGGGTAAATAAGGCTATTTCAATTTTGTCAGGAATTACGCAGCATTCTTGCACATTTCTTGCGAAAATGTGGAGTTAGATTAGACATTTCTTCATCGTAAACTGGAAAGGATGGTGCTGGTCAGTTTTTCTTGATTTTCTCTTTAATTACAATATGCCATTATTTACAAGGGACATCTAAACTGTGAGATTATGCCAGAAGCTGATCTCAAGCTTATTGGAAAAATGAATAGTTGAATAACAAAATGACTGTGACGGGGTTGAATTAAATTGGGACTTGTTTGAGAAAATAATACAGAATAATAACTTAATACTCTACATTGAGATGGGAAAATGTATTTTCTATCAAGTACACACATTACTTTGTCACATCAAATAAAAAAAAGCTTAAGATTTTAATGTTCATTGTTTCATCCTCTTCAATCACAAAAGGCACCGAATCTGTAGAATGACCCACAAACAGTCATCCTTCTGAATTGAACTGCAGGACAGGAATGGTACCAGGCCATTAGTGATTGTGAAACAGTTACAGAGTTCAATGGCTGTAACAGGAGAAAACTGGGGATGGATCAACAACATTGTAGTGATTCCACAATAACGACTTAAATTACAGGGCAAAAAAAAACAACTAATATACGTACAGAATACAAATATTCCAAAACATACATATTGGCACTAAAGTAATACTTAAAAAAATAAAAAAATGCCTGAATGCAAAGCCTTATGTTTGGGGCAAATCCAACACAACACATCACTGAGTAACTGCCTCCTTATTTTCAAGCATGGTGGTGGCTGCATCATGGTATGGGTATGCTGGACATCGGCAAATACTGGGGAGATCTTCAGGATAAAAAGAAACGGGATGGAGCTAAGAACATAAAAATCCTAGAGGAAAACCTGTTTCAGTCTGCTTTACAACAAACACTGGGAGACAAATTCACCTTTCAGCAGGACAATAACCTTAAACACAAGGCCAAATCTACACTGGAGTTTCTTACCAAGAAGACATGGAATGTTCCGGAGTGGCCGAGTTACAGTTTTGACTTAAATCAGCTTGAAAATCTATGGCAAGACTTGAAAATTGCTGTTTAGCTATCAGCACCAACATCTTGACAGAGCTTGAAGAATAATTCAGAACAGAATAAAGGGCTAATATTGTATAATCCAGGTGTGACCTCACGATTAAGTTGATTTAAAACATTACTCCGGCTTTGATTGCGATGGCTTGCACTGCATCCTTAATGTATCCAGTTCAAAAGAGTGGGGTTTGCTAGCCTGGTGCATACCTCGTGAAGGGCCCTCCAATCCTTACATCTGTCTCTAACAAATGAGCCTTCCATACTGGCCTTATGTCAACACATTTTACAGAAAACAGCGTCCCTTATCGAACTGTATTCCAGCCAATAGAACTGTCCATACCACTTCCATGAGAAACGCCGCAATTTTCCATTGATCACTGTAGTGGGGAACACTCGCTTTTGTGGTATTGTGGGTGGTTCGTCAACTGCAGCGAAATCTGCAGGTGCACTCGTGATGAGGCGGGGCTGGGCGATGGTGAGCTAGCTGGGCTGTGGAAGTCAAACCAGTGGCCATGTTAACTTCCTCATGGGCTGACATGCTAGTCTCTTCATGGGCTGGGTGATGGTGAGCTAGCTGGGCTGTGGAAGTCAAACCAGTGAGCTAGCTGGGCTGTGGGGGGGTGAAAGAGTGAGAGATGGTGATGGGAGAGAAGTGCTTGTTTGAAGTATCATATTGCTTGTTTGAAGATCCATGTTGAGAACACATGGGAGAGGTGAGCTCTCCCTCTCGAGTTTCTGGGGAGATGCTCTGATGACGGTCCAAAACAATCTTCTCTTCTCTGTGGACAATAGTTCTGGGAATTAGTAGCTTCCATCTGCTACACTGATGATCATCAAACAGATAGGAAAGATTCAGACTATAGTCTTCTGTCCTTCATGGTTCTTCAAAGTGAGTTAACTGTGCATAACCAACCAAGTTCATCATTCAGACCATCTCTGTCTTCAGGGGAACACTACACCGAGTCCTCAGTACTCTATGTCCATCTGTCCTCAGTCCTCAGTACTCAGTACTCTATGCCCATCTGTCCTCAGTCCTCAGTACTCTATGTCCATCTGACCTCTGTCCTCAGTCCTCAGTACTCTATATCCATCTGACCTCTGTCCTCAGTCCTCAGTACTCTATGTCCATCTGTCCTCAGTCCTCAGTACTCTATGTCCATCTGACCTCTGTCCTCAGTCCTCAGTACTCTATGTCCATCTGACCTCTGTCCTCAGTCCTCAGTACTCTATGTCCATCTGTCCTCAGTCCTCAGTACTCTATGTCCATCTGTCCTCAGTCCTCAGTACTCTATGTCCATCTGTCCTCAGTCCTCAGTACTCTATGTCCATCTGTCCTCAGTCCTCAGTACTCTATGCCCATCTGTCCTCAGTCCTCAGTACTCTATGTCCATCTGACCTCTGTCCTCAGTCCTCAGTACTCTATATCCATCTGACCTCTGTCCTCAGTCCTCAGTACTCTATGTCCATCTGTCCTCAGTCCTCAGTACTCTATGTCCATCTGTCCTCAGTACTCTATGTCCATCTGTCCTCAGTCCTCAGTCCTCAGTACTCTATGTCCATCTGTCCTCAGTCCTCAGTACTCTATGTCCATCTGACCTCTGTCCTCAGTCCTCAGTAGTCTATGTCCATCTGACCTCTTTCCTCAGTCCTCAGTACTCTATGTCCATCTGTCCTCAGTCCTCAGTACTCTATGTCCATCTGACCTCAGTCCTCAGTACTCTATGTCCATCTGACCTCTGTCCTCAGTCCTCAGTACTCTATGTCCATCTGTCTTCAGTCCTCAGTACTCTATGTCCATCTGTCCTCAGTCATCAGTACTCTATGTCCATCTGTCCTCAGTCCTCAGTACTCTATGTCCATCTGTCCTCAGTCCTCAGTACTCTATGTCCATCTGTCCTCAGTCCTCAGTCCTCAGTACTGTATGTCCATCTGTCCTCCGTCCTCAGTCCTCAGTACTCTATGTCCATCTGTCCTCAGTCCTCAGTCCTCAGTACTCAATGGCCATCTGTCCTCAGTCCTCAGTCCTCAGTACTCTATGCCCATCTGTCCTCAGTCCTCAGTACTCTATGTCCATCTGTCCTCAGTCCTCAGTACTGTATGTCCATCTGTCCTCCGTCCTCAGTACTCAATGGCCATCTGTCCTCAGTCCTCAGTCCTCAGTACTCTATGTCTATCTGTCCTCAGTCCTCAGAACTCTATGTCCATCTGTCCACTGTCCTCAGAACTCTATGTCCATCTGTCCGCTGTCCTCAGAACTCTATGTCCATCTGTCCGCAGTCCTCAGTACTCTATGTCCATCTGTCCTCCGTCCTCAGTACACTATGCCCGTCTGTCCTCAGTCCTCAGTACTCTATGCCCGTCTGTCCTCAGTCCTCAGTACTCTATGTCCATCTGTCCTCAGTCCTCAGTACTCTATGCCCGTCTGTCCTCAGTCCTCAGTACTCTATGTCCATCTGTCCTCAGTTCTCAGTGCTCTATGTCCATCTGACCTCTGTCCTCAGTACTCTATGTCCAGCTGCGTCTTCGTTGTTTCAGATGCCTGCTGACATTGTTCTGACCACACCCAAGGTCTATCTTCCTGTAAGAGCTCTGTCATAGGTTTGACGAGAGGAGAGAGATTCTCCATGAACTTGCCATAGTAGGAAAGTAAAGCCAGATATGCTCTGAGCTCTGTCACATTCGTTGGCACTGGAGCCTTTGCTATGGCTTCAGTCTTGTCCTGCACTGGATGTAGCCCCTGTTCGTCTATCCTGTGACGTAAGTAAGTGACACTAGACTGGAAAAATGCACACGTGTCCCTGTTTACTCTTAGCCCACGCTCTTGCAGCCTCTGTAACACTGCTTCTACGTCCTGTAAGTGGTCCTCTGCTGATTTCCCTGTGATAAGAATGTGATCCAGAAATCACCCAACCCCAGCTAAGACCTGCTCCATAATACGTTGGAATATAGCTGGAGTGCTTGATACTCCATAAGGCAGTCTATTCATCTGGTAGAAACCCTTCAGCGTGTTCATAGTCAGGAAAAGCTTTGACTCTTGATCCTCCTCCACTTGCTGGTAGTTCCTGTGTAAGGTCTGACACTCTTTACCTCCGGCTAGAGTAGCAAACAAGTCCTGGGTCTTTGGTAAGGGGTACTGGTCCCCATCCACCCATGCATTTACAGTCACCTTGTAATCATGACATATTCTGACACCCTCATTTGTCTTTGGAATGCAAACTATAGGTGCTGCCCATTCACTATATTCTATGGGTGTGATCACTCCTTGTTTTTCTAGCTCTGTAAGATGTTTGTCTACTGCCTCTCTGAGTGCATAAGACAAAGGTCTAGCATTACAAAACTTTGGAACAGCTTTCTCTGACACTTGAATTTTGGCTTTAACTCCCTTTACCACACCCATTTCACCACTAAACACCTCAGCATATTTATCGCACAGCTGTGCAACTGGGTATGACATGGTTCACTCTTGACCAATCTAATTGTAGGTGCTGAATCCAGTTTCTCCCCATTGGCGTAGGACCCTTCCCTTTTGACACTAATAGGGGTAATGGTAACACCTGAACACCACATTTCACTTTAACCTCCAGCTTTCCCAATAACTGAATAGGCTGAGCTGAGTAAGTTCTCAAAACAACATCACATGGTTGCAGTTTATGCTTCTTAAATCGCTCAACACATTCAGTTTTTGGCGCATTAAAGTCTCTCAGAGCTGAAATTAGGTCCTGGAAGCTAGCCTCTCCCGGCTTCTTTGGCTCTACCAAATCTTTCAGCAGCGTAAACGTCTTTCTCGTTGGCCTCCAAAAACTGCAAAAACTAACTTTTTAGCTCGTTCACTCGGTTGGTCATCAGTAGTCTGAGGATTCCTTCATCCTCGTCGCCAGTTGTTGCATCCTAAGATACTGGGTTATTTTACTGAAGACTCCGAAGCGGACTTATAATAAACAGAACAGGTTAATTTCATGTTCTCCTTAACACATTCCAGTCGACCACTTTCTACAGTGTCTTCAGCCCAACTCCCCAATACATCATTGAACTTTCACCGCCCTTGCATCACGTAATCCAATCACTTCAATGCAAGAACGGAAACCCCATTGTCATTTGTTAATTCAAATAACTCAACCCCTGCATACAAATCCCATTGGCTATTTGCAACCATTTTAAATCTAAACTCATTAACACATAATAGATTTCTCAATACACCACAATTTCCTCATCAGAACACCATCTCTAACCCACACGAACATCATCAAACTCCTCCTCTGGATGTATCTCAGCAAAAAGAGGGTAGAGGGAAGCATCTTTACTTGTTTCAGCAATCAGCTGCTTCCTAGACATCAAAGTATGAACCATAGGTACCCTCTCTTCTTTCAGACCAACTCGCTCAACTTTGGGGTTTACAAAGAGGTCAACTCAGGAGGTTTACTCAAATGAGGATACTTAGACGTCTCAGACAGATCCAACATGGTGGAATCGCTGACATCCTCTCAACACTAAACTTGCTCTCGGCAATCTTCTTAGACCTAGCATGTGTAACGGCACATGCTAGGAACACTCTAGGGTACTTCTCTGATAGCCAATCAGGTTCCTCTACTCTGGGCTCCTTACAAATGACAGGATTTGGCATGACCTTCCCTCCAGACAAATCATTGGCCAAAATGAATGAGGCCCCCTTCAACGGTAGGCTAGCTACTCCAACAACCACCGGACAGGAAACAAGATCAGACTAAAGTTCCACATTATACAAAGGAACTTCCATGCAGCCCATCTCCATGCCTTGAACTAAAACACTGTCACCAGTTGCTGAAGTGTCAGACAAAGGCAAAACATCCTCCAAAATGAAGTATTGGGCTGCCCCAGTGTCTCGCAGTATCTTCACCGGCTGCTTAACAGCAGAGACACGAACCCGTTTGAAACAAAGGGTTCATACACATCTTATCCAAAATCTTGATTAGGAGATACACCAGTCCCAACCAGAGACTTAATGGGCTGGAGTGCTCCCACAAGAAGAAACATCTTCTTCCTCTCTCTCATGTCTGTTTCAACTTAGGACACTGAGAGACTGTGTCCTTTCTCACGGCAGCAATGACAAACTGGCAGATATGAAAAACAAGTTTTCTGTCGATCTTTATCTTTGGGCGCTGTAGAAAAGGACTGAAACCTCGCAGTAGGAGGTGACATCTCTGGATTGCTTTTTGTGTAGGGAGAACTACTGGGTGCTTTGTTTGTGAAGGTACTTTTATGTGTCAACACAAACTCATCTGCCAGAACTGCAGCTGTCTCAAGAGTGAGATCCTTGTGCTCATAAATGTAGGTAGCAACCCTTCCGTGAAGGCAATTCTTGAACTGTTCGAGGAGTATGAGTGTCTTTAAATCCTCAAGGTCCTTGACCTCTTGAGAACCACCGATCAAAAAGACATGCATGTTCCCTTGCCAACTCAACATGGCTTTGTGATTCTGTCTTTCGTAATTTACGAAACTGTTGACTGTATGCCTCTGGGACCAACTCGTAAGCCCGAAGGATAGCAGCTTTAACAGTGCCATAATCTGAACTCTGGTCAAGAGATAAAGTGGCGTACACTTTGAGCTTTTCCCACAAGAACACTTTGGAGAAGCAGTGACCAAATATCTCACAGCCATTTTAGGGATGTGGCAATCCGCTCAAACAGAGTAAAATATACAGTGGGGAGAAAAAGTCTTTGATACACTGCCGATTTTGCAGGTTTTCCTACTTACAAAGCATGTAGAGGTCTGTAATTTTTATCATAGGTACACTTCAACTGTGAGAGACGGAATCTAAAACAAAAATCCAGAAAATCACATTGTATGATTTTTAAGTAATTAATTTGCATTTTATTTATTTATTGTGAGCATTACAGAGGATGATGTCTAAAGGGCAATCAAGTTAAAATACTCATTGTAAACTCAGAGAAACTTGAGTGGTTTTCATATTTTGAGAGATTTTATCTAATCTTCTTATGGAATAGTTATGAGGAATTAAATTGAAACAAACAATTATTGATGTGAGGTAGGACAGTGTATATATGCATCATGTTTTGTGTGTAATTACTATCTTTAGATTGCTGATTATAACTGAATGTTAATGAAATGTATACTTTATCTTCCAGGAGAATGAGGATTTCCGTATCTGTCATTGGAATGTTTCCCAAGTCTGTGGGCAAGGGGGAGCAGTTAGTAAAATGTGGCAGTCTTATAATTAGGCCGTAAAAGGGAGCTACCAAATTAAATAAGGCCTGGCTATTTTTGTTTGTTGTTTTCAAATTTGGTTTTTCAAATAACCACACCCAACCCACCTATTAGAATGGTTATATAGGGTTGTTATTTTGATTTTAGGGGGTTTTAACAGGTCAAAGGTGATAAGTCTTAAAGGAGCACACACAGGGAGCTTTATTTCGTTTTTTTCTTTTATGGGATAAGTTACATTTATGAAATGTTTTGACTGTTGTTAATGATTAGTTTATACTACAGAATGGAACACTTCTTTTAAGGGTTTGAATGACCTCTGACCTCTGTCCTGACTTTCTAGTGTGAATTGATCACTCACACTGGAAATCTTAGAGGCATGGGATGAGGAATTTAAGGTGATTTATTATACAGAGTTGAGGGTAATTTATAATACTGATAATTATGAAGAAGTTTATAAGTTGGCAATAGTCAAATATATGATTCGTACCATAATAAGGTCAGAGTGAGAGAGCTATCCCTGGATGAGGGATACCTGTCGCTAGTCAATTTTACTATATTTGATTGACCTTATGGGATACAGTTAAATTAAGGTATTATCAAAGGTTGTCATTTTAATGTCATTTATTATATTGGTTTAACAAACAATGTAGTTGTTTTGTTTTTAAACACATGAATCACGATGTGACTGATGAGAAGACAGGGTATGGTATCTGGTGTCTGGTGTCTCACCTAACGACTTTCTTCCAAAGGGTGAAGGCAACTCTGCCAACTTAACAGGATAATCTTGGCATTGTATGCACCCTGGTAGCATTGCCTTGAAATTGTTTAACTTGGGTCAAACGTTTCGGGTAGCCTTCCACAAGCTTCCCACAATAGGTTGGGTGAATTTTGGCCCATTCCTCCTGACAGAGCTGGTGTAACTGAGTCAGGTTTGTAGGCCTCCTTGCTCGCACACACTTTTTCAGTTCTGCCCACTAATTTTCTATAGGATTGAGGTCAGGGCTCTGTGTTGGCCACTCCAATACCTTGACTTTGTTGTCCTTAAGCCATTTTGCCACAACTTTGGAAGTATGCTTGGGGTCATTGTCCATTTGGAAGACCCATTTACGACCAAGCTTTAACTTTCTGACTGATGTCTTGAGATGTTGCTTCAATATATCCACATAATTTTCCTTCCTCATGATGCCATCTATTTTGTGAAGTGCACAAGTCCCTCCTGCAGCAAAGCACCCCCACAGCATGAAGCTGCCACTGGGTTATGTCGATATAGGACTTGTTTTACTGTGGATATAGATACTTTTGTGCCTGTTTCCTCCAGCATCTTCACAAGGTCCTTTGCTGATGTTCTGGGATTGATTTGCACTTTTCGCACCAAAGAACGTTCATCTCTAGGAGACAGAATGCGTCTCCTTCCTGAGCGGTATGATGGCTGCGTGGTCCCATGGTGTATATACTTGCGTACTATTGTTTGTACAGATGAACGTGGTACCTTCAGGCGTTTGGAAATTGCTCCCAAGGATCAACCAGACTTGTGGAGGTCTACAATTCTTTTTCTGAGGCCTCTTTCTGAGGCTGATTTCTTTTGATTTTCCCATGATGTCAAGCAAAGAGACCTTGAAATACATCCACAGGTACACCTCCAATTGATGTCAATGATGTCAATTAGCCTATCAGAATCTTCTAAAGCCATGACATCATTTTCTGGAGTTTTCCAAGCTGTTTAAAGGCACAGTCAACTTAGTGTATGTAAACTTCTGACCCACTGGAATTGTGATACAGTGAATTATAAGTGAAATAATCTGTCTATAAACAATTGTTGGAAAAATTACTTGTGTCATGCACAAAGTAGATGTCCTAACCGACTTACCAAAACTATAGTTCGTTAACAAGACATTTGTGGAGTGGTTGAAAAACAAGTTTTAATGACTCCAACCTAAGTGTATGTAAACTTCCGACTTCAACTGTAAGTGTCATAAATGGGTTAAATGTGGTGTACCCTGATCACCGACTGGAGTGGTTAGGGTTAGGGTTAGGGTTAGTGGCAGCTGATTTCCATACTTACCCTGATCACCGACTGGGGTGGCAGCTGATTTCCATACTTACCCTGATCACCGACTGGAGTGGCAGCTGATTTCCATACTTACCCTGATCACCGACTGGAGTGGCAGCTGATTTCCATACTTACCCTGATCACCGACTGGAGTGGCAGCTGATTTCCATACTTACCCTGATCACCGACTGGGGTGGCAGCTGATTTCCATACTTACCCTGATCACCGACTGGAGTGGCAGCTGGTTTCCATACTTACCCTGATCACCGACTGGAGTGGCAGCTGGTTTCCATACTTACCCTGATCACCGACTGGAGTGGAGCTGATTTCCATACTTACCCTGATCACCGACTGGAGTGGCAGCTGATTTCCATACTTACCCTGATCACCGACTGGAGTGGCAGCTGATTTCCATACTTACCCTGATCACCGACTGGAGTGGCAGCTGATTTCCATACTTACCCTGATCACCGACTGGAGTGGCAGCTGATTTCCATACTTACCCTGATCACCGACTGGAGTGGCAGCTGATTTCCATACTTACCCTGATCACCGACTTCAACTGTAAGTGTTAAATATCTTCTTGCATCATGAATTACTTGATACCCGAAAAACTCATGATAACAACAACTAAAGTGTTTGCTGTAATAGTGTTATGCCCAGGCATAAACCCTGATCTCAGCTAGACAAGGAAGCCTGGAAATGGGCCGATAATTATTAAGATAACTACTATCCCGTCCTCATGGAGTGGCAGCACGAGCTGATTTCCATACTTTTGTAAAAATTGTGGGTTATTGAGCAAGCAATGTTGGGCGCTGCACACTTAAGCAGACCAGGATCCAATTGGTCGGCCCCTGTGGATTTCTTGTCTATTACTAGTAAAGCATCCAGGACTTATTTTTTCTATAAATAGCCTAAAAGAAAAGCTTTGATTATAATTTCTCTGATCATTCAGCAGGTTTCCCCTATCAGCATCCAGACCAATGTCATTGTGAATAGGCTTAGAAGTTCTTTCAAAGAGAGGCGATGAAATAAAATGGTGATTAAATGCATTTCCTTCCGTAATGAGGCCAGTGTCTGAATTAATTTGTTGTGGAAGAAGAGAGGAGGAAGTAAAACCCTTCAGGGATTTGACAGTTTTCCAGAATTTAGCTGGGTTCCCATTACAATCTGAAAGTGCGGATATATAATCATCTTATTTAGCCTTTCTGATTTGTTTTACACAAATATTGTTCAGTTGCTTAAAAGCTTGCCAGTCTGGGCCTAAGCCTGTTTTCCTGGCCTTGACCCAAGCATCTCTTTTATTTTAATTCTTTTAATTTTAGTCATTTAGCAGACGCTCTTATCCAGAGCGACTTACAGTTAATGAGTGCATACCTTTTTTTTCATACTTTTATGAATGACTTCTGATAATTTCAGAGTGTACCAGGCATTCAATCTACATTTAACCCTTCTTTTTCTGAAGGGTATGATTATCGACAATAATATTGAAGACATCTGGGGATAGCTGAAATACAATCAAGGTCATTAAAATAAAGATAATTTTAAAAAGCCTGTTCATTGAAGTTCTTAAAGTTCCTCTTTGTGATGACACGAGGTTAGAGATTTTTCTCTAATACAAACAATTGGGCGTAGAAACATATAACTGGTCACTAAACACTAAACATATTTCTCTGGTGTATTCGTTAAAATGAGATCAATCAGAGTTGACTTTGAAGGATCTCTAGGGTTGGGCCATGTAGGCTTAGTCACCAGCTGGGTTAGGTTTAGATCATTACACATGTCTGTTAGATTGTCTGAAGCCTGCATTTCCCAATCATAATTTAGGTCACCCAGGATAATAACTTCTGATTCAGTAAAAGAAGACAACAAACTAGTTTAACTCCTCGAGTGCACAAAGGTTAGCCGAGGGAGGACGGTATACCCCTATAACAGTTATGGATATAAATCTACCCCAGACAAACATTTAAGTCATTTAGCAGATGCTCTTATCCAGAGCAACTTACAGTTAGTGAATACATTTTTGTATTTTTTTATACTGGCCCCCGATGGGAATCAAAACCACAACCCTGGCTTTACAAACACCATGCTCTATCAACTGAGCTACATCCTGCCGGCCATTTCCTCCCCTACACGACGCTGGTCCAATTGTGCGCCGCCCATGAGTCTCCCGGTCGCGGCCGGCTGCGACAGAGCCTGGATTCGAACCAGGGTCTCTAGTGGCACAGTTAGCACTGCGAAGCAGTGCCTTAGACCACTGCGCCACTCAGGAGTACAAAGGCTTAAAGACAGTAGCTCAAATTATTTTGCCAAGGGAAATGGATTTCAGTAAAGAGACAGAGAAATTAATTGTAATAAAAATGGCCACTCCACCACCTCTACCCTGTCTGTCAGTTCTGAACACATTATAACCCTTAATATTAATATGCAAGTCCAGAATGTCCCCAAAGATCCAAGTTTCAGTCAATACCTGAATATCTGGATTCGTCTGCATAGCCCAGATTTTGATGTAATCCAGTTTAGGAAGTCAGCTGCATCAACCCATGACCTTCACAATTTTTAAAGTCACATGGAAACTCAAACAAGCTACGTTCAGTAGGTGGTTGCAGGCCCTGTCTGATGGTTGATATTGATATACAGTAGTTGGTATGGCTATAAGATTACATTGAGCTGCACCATTTGGTCTATCCCTATTAGTAATAGAGGAAGGAGAATACATTGGAATTACTTTTCCAAGGTTAACACAATAGGGTCTGAGGCCGCAGCCAATGTCAATATGAGGAACACTCAGAGTAACCAATGATGGAATGTTATAAACTTACTAACATGGGTTTTGGTTGGAGAATGCAGCTTCTCTAGAAAGTTAGATTTTGCTTTTCTCACTCGGCCAAGACGTCTCTGACTCTCCTATCGTGGCATGAAATCCCAAGTTACTGTAGACAGTAATTACTCTGCATACCAGGTCAGCTTGTGGCAACAGCCAAACCAATTAACTATCATAGACACTAGATGGACCTACGGACCACTTGAGGTTTTTATTGTATTTAATTTATTTATTTCCTCAGGGCTGTTAGTGGGTTTATGGCGCCTGGCATTCCTGGAGAAGTCAGTTGTAGTCTTCAGCCGGTAATTATATGATGTCTAACCAACTGAAAAGCATGTGTGCTATTCCCTACATAATGCACTACTGTTAACCAGGGCCCAGTACGTCCCAAATTACCCTAAAGTAGTGCCCTATATAAGGAATAGGGTGCCATTTGGGATGTACACCATGAGAGAGAGAGAGTGTGTGTGTGTGTGTGTGTGTGTGTGTGTGTGTGTGTGTGTGTGTGTGTGTGTGTGTGTGTGTGTGTGTGTGTGTGTGTGTGTGTGTGTGTGTGTGTGTGTGTGTTTGGTGTGTGTGATTAATATGAGCGATGATAATCACATGAGGAGTCCTGAAATGTAAAATATTGTTATTCAAGGACAACGTTTTGTTCATTAGTTACAGCAGCGTACTGAACAGAAAGATAAACTGCCTTCAAAATAACACCCTATTTCCTATATAGTGCACAATTTTTTATCCGATCAATACTGTGATAGTGTATAGGGAATAGGGTGACATTTGGGACGTAGCCTTGTGCTATCTGAATGTTGTAGAGTATCAGGAGAGGAATCTCCGTAATGTAGTTAGAAAGCAGTCAGCTAAATCGTTACTAATAGGCCCTACGTTTCCAATGATTACTTTTCATTACAGTATATTACACACAGAGCCTTCAGAAGGTATTCTGGGTGAACCCCTTGACTTATTCCACATTTTGTTGTGTTACAGCCTGAAATCAAAATGGATTAAATTCATTTCTTTTTTTCTCACCCATCTACACATAACGACAAAGTGAAAATCTGTTCGAATTGTTTTTTTTGCAAATTTTTTGAAAATGAAATACAGAATGATCTAATTTACATAAGTGTTCACACCCCTGAGTCAATACATGTTAGAATCACCTTTGGCAGTGATTACAGCTGTGAGTCTTTCTAGGTAAGTCTCTAAGAGTTTTGCAAACCTGGATAGTAGAATATTTGCCCATTATTTTGAAAATTCTTCAAGCTCTGTCAAATTGGTTGTTGATCGTTGCTAGACAACCATTTTAAAGGTCTTTCCATAGATCTACTTTTCAAGTAGATTTAAGACAAAACTGTAACTCGGCCACTCAGGAACATTCACTGTCTTCTTGGTAAGTAACTCCAGTGTAGATTTGGCCTTGTGTTTTAGGTTATTGTCCTGCTGAAAGGTGAATTCATCTCCCAGTGTCTGGTGGAAAGCAGACTGAAACAGGTTTTCCTCTGGGATGTGCTTTGCTCCATTACATTAATTTTTTATCCTGAAAAACTCCCTAGTCCTTGCCAATGACAAGCATACCCATAACATGATGCAGCCACCACTACGCTTGAAAATATTGAGTGGTACTCTGCAATGTGTTTTCTTTTATTTGCCCCAAACATAACACTTTGGATTCAGGACAATAAGTGAATTGCTTTGCAACATTTTTTTGCAATATTACTTTAGTGCCTTGTTGGAATATTTTTATTCTGTACAGGCTTCCTTCTTTTCCCTAAAGAAAGATTAGATTACTGAATGTAAGTACATTATTTACCTTCAGAGGTGAATGTATCAAACCAGTTGCCGTGATACGTTTTTTGTTGTTGTGCACTCTCCTCAAACAATAGCATGGTATTTTTTCACTGTAATAGCTACTGTATATTGGACAGTGCAGTTAAATTAACAAGAATTTAAGTTTTCTGCCCTGTCCTGGAAAGTTTGCTGTTACTTACAACAGTCATGCTAATCACATTAGCGCACGTTAGCTCAACCGTCCCGTATACGGGACACCGATCCCATAGAGGTTAACAAGGTCATACCAATGATCATTTTGCTATTTGATTTAGAATTTTAAGACCCCTTGAAGTATAAAACAATTTATTTAGAAAATTATTTCATGAAAATGTTAATTTGGCCTTACTTACCGCTATTAGCCCATACAAACGCATTGAATAACAGACTCACTACATGGAACATAGATAATTGAGCAATTGGATTTGGAATTTTAGGACCCCTTTAGATAAATATAAAAAATTTAAAAAAAAATTAAAATAATTTGATTAAGTATTGAATCTGGTCTATAGCCCAGAGAAATGCATTGAATAACACATTCATAAATGGCAAAAAAGACTGTCAAAAAATAAATAATGAGAAACAAGGATTTGAAGTGTATCTAACAGATATACATAGCATATATACAGTATATACTATATATACAGTGAATTGAGAAAGTATTCAGACCCTTTCCATTTTTCCCCCAAATTTTTTACGTTACAGCCTTATTCTAAAATTGATAAAATTAAATTTTTTCCTCAAATCTACACACAACACCCCATAATGACTAACCGAAAGTTTTTAGAAATGTTTGCAAATTAAAACAAATATACCTTATTTACATAAATATTCAGACCCTTTGCTATGAGACTCGAAATTGAGCTCAGGTGCATCCTGTTTCCATTGATCATCCTTGAGATGTTTCTACAACTTGATTTGAGTCCACCTGTGGTAAATTCAATTGATTGGACATGATTTAGAAAGGGACACATCTGTCTATATAAGGTCCCAGAGTTGACAGTGCTTGTCAGAGCAAAAACCAAGCCATGAGGTCGAAGGAATCGTCCGTAGAGCTCCGAGAAAGGATTGTGTCGAGGCACAGATCTGGGGAAGGGTACCAAAAAATGTCTGCAGCATTGAAGTAATCCTTCTAACCCCCCCCCCCCCTGTCCTGTTATCCTGCCTCTCTCTCCCCCTCTCCTTAGTGTCCTGTTAACCTGCCTCTCTCTCCCCTCTCCTTTGTGTCCTGTTAACCTGCCTCTCTCTCCCCTCTCCTTTGTGTCCTGTTAACCTGCGTCTCTCTCCCCTCTCATTAGTGTCCTGTTAACCTGCCTCTCTCTCCCCTCTCCTTAGTGTCCTGTTAACCGGCCTCTCTCTCCCCTCTCAGTGTCCTGTTAACCTGCCTCTCTCTCCCCTCTCAGTGTCCTGTTAACCTGCCTCTCTCTCCCCTCTCCTTAGTGTCCTGTTAACCTGCCTCTCTCTCCCCTCTCCTTTGTGTCCTGTTAACCTGGGTCTCTCTCTCCTCACCTTAGTGTCCTGTTAACCTGCCTCTCTCTCCCCTCTCCTTAGTGTCCTGTTAACCTGCCTCTCTCTCCCCTCACCTTAGTGTCCTGTTAACCGGCCTCTCTCTCCCCTCTCAGTGTCCTGTTATCCTGCCTCTCTCTCCCCTCTCCTTAGTGTCCTGTTAACCTGCCTCTCTCTCCCCTCTCCTTAGTGTCCTGTTAACCGGCCTCTCTCCCCTCTCCTTAATGTCCTGTTAACCGGCCTCTCTCTCCCCTCTCCTTTGTGTCCTGTTAACCTGCCTCTCTCTCCCCTCTCCTTAGTGTCCTGTTAACCGGCCTCTCTCTCCCCTCTCCTTAGTGTCCTGTTAACCTGGGTCTCTCTCCCCTCTCAGTGTCCTGTTAACCTGCCTCTCTCTCCCCTCTCCTTAGTGTCCTGTTAACCTGCCTCTCTCTCCCCTCTCCGTAGTGTCCTGTTAACCTGCCTCTCCCTCCCCTCTCCTTACTGTACTGTTAACCTGGGTCTCTCTCCCCTCTCCGTAGTGTCCTGTTAACCTGCCTCTCTCTCCCCTCTCCGTAGTGTCCTGTTAACCTGCCTCTCTCTCCCCTCTCCTTAGTGTCCTGTTAACCTGCCTCTCCCTCCCCTCTCCTTACTGTACTGTTAACTGGCCTCTCTCTCCCCCCCCCCAAATTGTAAAGTGGTTATCCCACTGGCTATAGGGTGAACGCACCAATTTGTGAGTCGCTCTGGCTAAGAGCGTCTGCTAAATGACGTTAATGTGCCCTTGAGCAAGGCACTTAACCCTAATTGCTCCTGTAAGTCGCTCTGGATAAGAGCGTCTGCTAAATGACTAAAATGTAAATGTAAATGTTGAAGGTCCCCAAGAACACAGTGGCCTCAATCATTCTTAAATGGAAGAAGTTTGTAACCACCAAGACTCTTCCAAAAGCTGGCTGCCCGGCAAGACTGAGCAATCGGGGGACAGGGGCCTTGGTTAGGGAGGTGACCAAGAACCCGATAGTCACTCTGACAGAGCTCTAGAGTCCCTCTGTGGAGATGGGAGAACCTTCCTGAAGGACAACCATCTCTGCAGCACCCTACCAATCAGGCCTTTATGGTAGTGTGGCCAGATGGAATCCACTCCTCAGAAAAAGGCACAAGACAGCCCGCTTGGAGTTTGCCAAAAGGCACCTAAAGGAAGCTTGGACCATGAGAAACAAGATTCTCTGGTCTGATGAAACCAAGATTGAACTCTTTGGCCTGAACGCCAAGCATCACGACTGGAGGAAACCAGGCATCGTCCCTACGGTTAAGCATAGTGGTGGCAGCATCATGCTGTGGGGATGTTTTTCAGCGGCAGGGACTGGGAGACTAATCAGGATTGAGGGACAGATGAATGGAGCAAAGTACAGAGAGATCCTTGATGAAAACCTGCTCCAGAGCGCTTAGGACCTCAGACAGGGGCGAAGGTTCACCTTCCAACAGGACAACGACCCTAAGCAAAAAGCCAAGACAATGCAGGAGTTGCTTCGGGACAAGTCTCTGAATGTCATTGAGTGGCCCAGCCAGAGCCCAGACTTGAACCCGATGGAACATCTCTGGAGAGACCTGAAAATAGCAGTGCAGCGACGCTCTAATTCAACCTGACAGAGCTTGAGAGGATCTGCAGAGAAGAATGGGAGAAACATCCCAAATACAGGTGTGCCAAACTTGAGCATCATACCCATGAATACTCGAGGCTGTAATCATTGACAAAGGTGGTTCAACAAAGTACTGAGTAAAGGGTCTGAATACTTAAGTGAATGTGATATTTCACCATTTTATTTTTTATAAATTTGCAAAAATATCTTAAACGTGTTTTGATTTGTCAGTATGGTGTGTTGTGTGTAGATTGATGAGGAGAAAAAACTGCAGGCCCCCCTCTCTACTCTATCTGGATATATTACCCAGTGGTCTGGAGGCCCCCCTCTCTACTCTATCTGGATATATTACCCAGTGGTCTGGAGGCCCCCCTCTCTACTCTATCTGGATATATTACCCAGTGGTCTGGAGGCCCCCCTCTCTACTCTATCTGGATATATTACCCAGTGGTCTGGAGGCCCCCCTCTCTACTCTATCTGGATATATTACCCAGTGGTCTGGAGGCCCCCCTCTCTACTCTATCTGGATATATTACCCAGTGGTCTGGAGGCCCCCCTCTCTACTCTATCTGGATATATTACCCAGTGGTCTGGAGGCCCCCCTCTCTACTCTATCTGGATATATTACCCAGTGGTCTGGAGGCCCCCCTCTCTACTCTATCTGGATATATTACCCAGTGGTCTGGAGGCCCCCCTCTCTACTCTATCTGGATATATTACCCAGTAGTATTATATCCAAATGGATCATGTTCACAGTGTAGCCGATATTATAGCGGGTTCAGCGAAATGCTTAAGTTACTAGGTTCTAACAATGCAGTAAAATATCAATCAAGTACACAAATCATATATATTTTTAAAATAATCTTTTTTGTTAAATAAAAAAATCTATATATGTCAGAACAAATCTAATTAACAACCCAAATAGCACAGAGAATTACCCTTCCGAATGGGAAGGTCCCTCTTGAAAAATGTATGCCTACATACAGTAAGCTATGCTGCCATTGCTTGTTTAATGTATTTCCTCCCTCCCTTTCTCCCTTTCTCCCTTTCTCCCTTTCTCCCTTTCTCCCTTTCTCCCTTTCTCCCTTTCTCCCTTCTCCCTTTCCTCCCTTCCCTCCCTCCCTCCCTCCCTCCCTCCCTCCCTCCCTCCCTCCCTCCCTTTCTCCCTCCCTCCCTCCCTCCCTCTTAAAACATTTTCGGCTTGTTCTCTTGCAACATTTTCATCTCGTGTTTCATAAATTCCTCCAGTGGAACACAGACCTCTGTCGCCATCGTGTGGCTGTTACGTCCACTGCGGGATGTGTTGGTCGCGGAGGAGAGAGAACTCACGGCGCCATCGTGTGGTTAATCGGTGCACTGCGTCACTGTCGCCTTCCTCCTATGTCAGTCTGTCTACAGTAGAGGGCAGTATAGCCCCACGGATGGTGTGGGCCTTAATCAGAAGAGTTCGGGACATTTATTACTTGCAGCGTTCTAAAACGTGAACGACAAAAATTATTGATTAAATGATTGACAAATGTCCACTATTCTTTGCCAATATTATAATTTGCGAAATACAAAAATGTCTGAGCTTTTGGTCTATGAATTTGATAGGATTACATTTAATTCTTCCAACTGCAAATGTTGGCTATATTTATTGCATTCGCTGTGAGTTGAGTCCAAATCTGAACCTTGTGTGATGGACGGGCAGTGTGTACTGGGACATGTGCTATACTAATATAAGTGCTGCTTTTTAAGATTGCAAGGCAGTTGGTTTCTTTTGTAGCTCATCTATATGAACATGATGATAGATCATCACAGAGTTGTTCATGTGATCTTGTAATACAGGAAGAAAGGCCATAGACTATTTTAGAAACTGGACAAGAGCTACACTATAGCTACACTTCTTGGTTGTTTTCCAAAGTTTGGAATATTATTTTATGATTGATGAGGGTTTTTACTCAATTGACACAGGAATGTGGCCACATTTTTTATTCTGTCTTATTCTTTTAGAAGTCTGCTTTATAAAGCTGTTGGGCCCATTTTACATTTATTCTATAAAATCAGATTGCAAGAATTTTCTCATAATTGATAATGATTTATAGATGATCTGAGCAACAGGTTGATACCATTATACACCCACAGGTCTTAGTCATACACCCACAGGTCTTAGTCATACACCCACAGGTCTTAGTCATACACCCACAGGTCTTAGTCATATACCCACAGGTCTTAGTCATACACCCACAGGTCTTAGTCATATACCCACAGGTCTTAGTCATACACCCACAGGTCTTAGTCATACACCCACAGGTCTTAGTCATACACCCACAGGTCTTAGTCATACACCCACAGGTCTTAGTCATACACCCACAGGTCTTAGTCATATACCCACAGGTCTTAGTTTAGGCCACACACTTTTATAGTCACACACACATTCATCCACATACACAATAATAATATACCATTAAGCAGAAGCTTTTATCCAAAGCGACTTACAGTCATGTGCGCATACATTTTTGTGTATGGGTGGTCCCGGGGATCGAACCCACTACCTTGGCGTTACAAGCGCCGTGCTCTACCAGCTGAGCTACAGAGGACCACCCACACACACACACACACACACACACACACACACACACACACACACACACACACACACACACACACACACACACACACACACACACACACACACACACACACACACACACACACACACACACACACACACACACACACACACACACACACACACACACACACACACACACACACACACACACACACACACACACACACATCATGCTACTTTATTAATTTATTGAACCAGCCATGAATAATGAACATTGTAGTTCAATGCTTCCTCAACTCAAAGCAAATATAATTGAATAATTAAATAATACATATTTTATTAGTATATTTATTTTATTTTATTTAATTTATTTATTTTATTTATTTTATTTATTTTATTTATTTTATTTATTTTATTTTATTTTATTTATTTATTATTATTACTATTATTAATATTATTAATGCTATTGTCATAAGCCCAGTGATATTAATTTGATAACATATAGGACTACTACTAGTAGGCTACTAATTCTAATAGGCCTAATGGTAATCTAGGCTTCTGCTGTTACCAATACTACTAATGATAATAACAAGGATGAGAATTATAATATTATGAATAACAATAATCATGATTTAGACAGAGATATGTATCCATATATTTATTAGATAGGCCTTTTAATCTGAATGCATATCATTAGAAAATATTAAAAAGTACATGTATATTATTAAAATAATAATATTCATAATAACGGTAGTAATTATAACAACAATCATTTAACAAACATTATATAATAGAAACATTTGGAGAACAGTAGGGGAAGTGGCAAGTCTTTTTTATATTAGACCTATCTACTGGCCCTAGTTGGAATAATTCACAACCTCCATTTTTGAATTAATATTACATTTCAAGTTAACACTCACTGTGGGGTTTTATGTTGCCGTTTGTATGAAACATAGAGAAGTTCTTCTCTTTCACACCTCTGAACTTGCTCTAAACTAAGTTCAATGGCCACACCCCCAACCAGTTAGTGAGTGTCTATTGGCTGTTAGAGATGATCTAGTGTCTGGATGAGAAGCTGTTGGTCTGAAGTTATAAAATTAAAACTCCAATTTTGGATTCTGGCACTTGTTGCTGACGTTGCGCGCTTGGAATCAGGTCGCCGGTCTGAACGTTACTGTCGTGTTCTAATTCCGTTGGGGTTGTCCTCCCGCGTGGAGCATGAACTCCATCGACCCTTCAGTCCACCACACCTCCTCTCCAACCGCAAGCTCTCTCCAACCCCAGCCCAAGAGCACCCAGGAGCCGCCGGAGATGGCTGTCTACTGCGATAACTTCAGCATGTACCACCAGGCTGGACTCCAGAGTGCACAGAGACCGTCTGGATACGGCCTGGGAGATTACGCGTCATCCCTGTGGCTGAACGGGCCCCCGGTCAACTCCTCCACCCCTTACCTGCACGGAAACAACACCGCATCCTTTATGCCTCCTTCCTATGGTACCCAGCGGCAGTTCCTTACCAACTCTCCCGGGTTCGGGGGTCCGGACCTGGGTTGGCTGTCCATCGCCAGTCAGGAAGAGTTGCTGAAGATGGTCCGTCCTCCTTACTCTTACTCTGCGCTCATCGCCATGGCGATCCAGAACGCGCAGGAGAAGAAGTTGACCCTGAGTCAGATCTACCAGTACGTCGCTGATAACTTCCCGTTCTACAAGAAGAGCAAGGCGGGGTGGCAGAACTCTATCCGACACAACCTGTCACTCAACGACTGTTTTAAAAAGGTCCCCCGCGATGAGGATGACCCAGGTATTATCCTATCCTATCCTGTTCTATTATTGTAACATCTAGGCCCATTTTGTAGATATTATTTTATATTCGAATTACTCAGGTAGGCTATGTGATTCAGCTGTCGGTTAGAAATCCTATAAAAAGACGTGTAAAAGTTTGGGCCTAAAACCGATTGAACGAGTTGATGTAGATCTGTTGCAGACTAACCTAACCTAGCGCGAGTTCCCACATCGGGGTTTCAACGGAAAAATAAACTAGGTTAAATTAAATAATTCCCTTAACAACAAGGCGATCATGTCAGTTAAAATCATTTGGATAATATAGAGGTTTATTCACACCATATTCTGGTAATTGTTAATTTTATCCTTTAATTCGTTTCCTTTATTTTGAAGACTGGAATGCTTATCATAGTGTATATTTAGTGCATATTAAATCTAGGAATTGTTATCAGCAGTGTCCCATAGACTTGAGATGAGTCTAATATAATGTATCTAATATATAGAGTGGCCTTTGCTTCTTTAGCATGGGAAATAAAAATAACTATGTGGTCATTCTATAGATTAGAATATATATTATTCTAGAGATTAGATTAGAACTATGAAGTAATTCTATAGATTAGAACATGTATATATTATTCTATAGATTAGATTAGAACTATGTGGTCAAGATTAGATTGCCCCAACAGTTTGTTATAATACACTGTAAAACAAATGCTGTTGTTTTTACGTCAATTTACTGGCAGCTAGTTACCTGTAAATTACTGTAAATAAAGGTAGAGTATGTAACCGTAAATTCCAAAGAAACTTTGGTTTAACAGTACATTACTGTAAAGTTTAGTGTAGGAAACTTTATGGATTACAACATAACGGCTTAGCTTGTTATTAGAGGCTTCTTGTCCATACTAAATGAGCCTTCAGTTTCCTACCATGGCAGTTTAATATCCTAATCCTGGAGTTGCAGAGCGGAGCACCCATATTCTGGGGAATGACACTATCCTAACCCCACACTCACTAAAATGAATAGCTACCTAGACATTGGCTTCCTCATCAGTGCATCATTCCCAACCCAAAGCCAGAGTATTTGGTGTTTGACATCACTGTTTGTGATAATGTGAAGCATACTAAACTACTACAACATTATGTGGATGTGTACGTATAAAGAGGCCCGCACATGGAATGTTGCTGCTCCTAGTGCTTTATTCCTGCTACCTATTTTACTGTGCAGGCCTCATTTCTTTTATCCTGTAATATTGTTTAGCCCAGCATCAGTTTTCTCAAGTTTAGAATGAACATATCACCCTCCAGTTCTTAATTGGATATGTACATAATACTAATGGGTATTAATAATGGCTTATTCATATCTAAATACTATATAATAATGCTAAAGTTTCTATGATTTATGTTTCAGGTAAAGGGAACTACTGGACGTTGGATCCTAACTGTGAGAAGATGTTTGACAACGGGAACTTCAGGAGGAAGAGGAAGCGGCGCTCTGACTCCACTAACGGCACCAAGACAGAGGACGGCCGAACCGCCCCGCCCATCAAGACCATGGACAGCCCCCAGCTCATTGGCCCCTCCTCCTCAGACATGGAGGTGGTCAGTGAGGGCCATAAGAGCTCCTCCTCCCCGGGCCTGGCGTCCAGCGGCGCTCCGTGTTTTAATAACTTCTTCAGCAGTATGTCTGGGCTGGGCTCCGGGCCCCTAGGAGCCTCCAGTCCCCTCTCCTCTGGCCCCCCCAGCAGACAGACTAGCTCTCTGGGACTGGTCAACGAGCTGACCAATAGGAACATTACGGCCCTCCATAGCAGTCCATACCACACCACCAACCCGGGCCCAGGCCAGGACAGTCACAGCCCGGGGCTCTCAGAGCCGGGCCTCGGGGGCCACGGTCACCCAGCAGACAGCCTGTCTCCCTTTAACAGAGGACTGTACTACAACACATTCAGTGGAGGGGGACAGGCAGGACAGTTCAACAGCCACTTCTACAACAGCTTTAGTGTCAACAATCTCTTATACCCCCGAGAGGGCACGGACGTGTAGCCACGGACATATAGTCACGGACGTATAGCCACAGACAAATAGTCACTGACGTGCAACCACGGACAAATAGTCACGGACGTATAGCCACGGACGTATAGCCACGGACAAATAGTCACGGATGTATAGCCACAGACAAATAGTCACTGACGTGCAACCACGGACAAACAGTCACGGACGTATAGCCACGGACGTATAGCCACGGACGTATAGCCACGGACGTATAGCCACGGACGTATAGCCACGGACATATAGCCACGGACAGATAACCACATATAGCATATAATGTAAAGTCACTGACTCATAGCAAGGGGCTACGACAGATCTAGGTGGTCAGCCAATCAGAGGGCTCGGCCGACCAGTCCATACATATGGCCTTCACAGGACAGAGACAGACCAGTCCATACATATGGCTTTCACAGGACAGAGACAGACCAGTCCATACATATGGCTTTCACAGGACAGAGACAGACCAGTCCATACATATGGCTTTCAAAGGACAGAGACAGACCAGTCCATACATATGGCCTTCACAGGACAGAGACAGACCAGTCCATACATATGGCCTTCACAGGACAGAGACAGACCAGTCCATACATATGGCCTTCACAGGACAGAGACAGACCAGTCCATACATATGGCCTTCACAGGACAGAGACAGACCAGTCCATACATATGGCTTTCACAGGACAGAGACAGACCAGTCCATACATATGGCTTTCACAGGACAGAGACAGTCCAGTCCATACATATGGCTTTCAAAGGACAGAGACAGACCAGTCCATACATATGGCTTTCACAGGACAGAGACAGACCAGTCCATACATATGGCTTTCACAGGACAGAGACAGACCAGTCCATACATATGGCCTTCACAGGACAGAGACAGACCAGTCCATATATATGGCTTTCACAGGACAGAGACAGACCAGTCCATACATATGGCTTTCATAGGTACTGTGGGACTAGACACTGTGGGACTAGGTACTCTGTTAGCACTGGAGGTAATGTGGGACTAGATACTGTGGGACTAGGTACTGTGGGACTAGGTACTGTGGGACTAGGTACTGTGGGACTAGATACTGTGGGACTAAATACTGTGGGACTAGGTACTGTGGGACTAGGTACTGTAGGACTAGATACTGTGGGACTAGGTACTGTGGGACTAGGTACTGTAGGACTAGATACTGTGGGACTGGATACTGTGGGACTAGGTACTGTGGGAATAGATACTGTGGGACTAGATTCTGTGGGACTCGGTACTGAGGGAATAGATACTGTGAGATACTGTGGGACTAGATACTGTGGGACTAAATACTGTGGGAATAGATACTGTGGGACTAGATGCTGTGGGACTAGATACTGTGGGAGTAGATACTGTGGGACTAGGTACTGTGGGACTAGATACTGTGGGACTAGGTACTGTGGGACTAGATACTGTGGGACTAGATACTGTGGGACTAGGGACTGTGGGACTAGCTACTGTGGGACTAGATACTGTGGGACTGAATACTGTGGGACTAGGTACTGTGGGACTAGGTACTGTAGGACTAGATACTGTGGGACTGGATACTGTGGGACTAGGTACTGTGGGAATAGATACTGTGGGACTAGATTCTGTGGGACTCGGTACTGAGGGAATAGATACTGTGAGATACTGTGGGACTAGATACTGTGGGACTAAATACTGTGGGAATAGATACTGTGGGACTAGATGCTGTGGGACTAGATACTGTGGGAGTAGATACTGTGGGACTAGGTACTGTGGGACTAGGGACTGTGGGACTAGGGACTGTGGGACTAGGTACTGTGGGACTAGATACTGTGGGACTAGATACTGTGGGACTAGATACTGTGGGACTAGATACTGTGGGACTAGGTACTGTGGGACTAGATACTGTGGGACTAGATACTGTGGGACTAGGTACTGAGGGACCAGGTATTGTGGGACTAGATACTGTGGGACTAGGTACTGTGGGACTAGATACTGTGGGACTAGGTACTGTGGGACTAGGGACTGTGGGACTAGGGACTGTGGGACTAGGTACTATGGGACAACATACAGTGGGACTAGATACTGTGGGACTAGGGACTGTGGGACTAGGTACTGTGGGACTAGGGACTGTGGGACTAGATACTGTGGGACTAGATACTGTGGGACTAGATACTGTGGGACTAGATACTGTGGGACTAGGTACTGTGGGACTAGATACTGTGGGACTAGATACTGTGGGACTAGGTACTGTGGGACTAGGGACTGTGGGACTAGATACTGTGGGACTAGATACTGTGGGACTAGATACTGTGGGACTAGGTACTGTGGGACTAGCTACCTAAAAGGTGTGTGGGCCTTAATGATGGTTGGGGAACATTTTGATTGAAACCACAATATTAATGCTCTTATGAGTGTAAATGCATTTTTGTATATTATATATCAGTGGAGGCTACTGAGGGGAGGATGGCTCATAATAATGGCTGGAACGAAGCAAATGGAATGGCATGCAACTATGTGTTTGATATATTTGATACCATTCCACTCATCCCGTTCCAGCCATTACCACGAGCCCGTCCTCCCCAATTAAGGTGCCACCAACCTCCTGCACTACATGACCAAAAGTATGTGGACACCTACTCGTCGAACATCTCATTCCAAAATCATGGGCATTAATATGGAGTTGGTCCCCCCCCTTTGCTGCTATAACAGCCTCCACTCTTCTGGGAAGGCTTTCCACTAGATGTTGGAACATTGCTGCGGGGACTTGCTTCCATTCAGCCACGAGAGCATTAGTGAGGTCGGGCACTGATGTTGGGCGATTAGGCCTGGCTCGCAGTCGGTGTTCCAATTCATCCCAAAGGTGTTCGATGGGGTTGAGGTCAGGGCTCTGTGCAGGCCAGTCAAGTTCTTCCACACCGATCTTGACAAACCATTTCTGTATGGACCTCACTTTGTGCACGGGGGCATTGTCATGCTGAAACAGGAAAGGGCCTTCCCCAAACTGTTGCCACAAAGTTGGAAACACAGAATAGTCTAGAATGTCATTGTATGCTGTAGCGTTAAGATTTCCCTTCACTGGAACTAAGGGGTCTAGCCCGAACCATGAAAAACAGCCCCAGACCATTATTCCTCCTCCACTAAACTTCACAGTTGGTGCAATGCATTCATGCAGGTAGCGATCTCCTGGCATCCGCCAAACCCAGATTCGTCCTTAGGACTACGAGATGTTGAAGCATGATCCTTCACTCCAGAGAACGCGTTTCCACTGCTCCAGAGTCCAATGGCGGCGAGCTTTACACCACTCCAGCAGACGCTTGGCATTGCGCATGGTGATCTAAGGCTTGTGTGCAGCTGCTCGGCCATGGAAACCCATTTCATGAAGCTCCCAATGAACAGTTCTTGTGCTGACGTTGCTTCCAGAGGCAGTTTGGAACTCGGTAGTGAGTGTTGCAACCGAGGACAGGTGATTTTTAAGCGCTACGCTCTTCAGCACTCGGCGGTCCCGTACTGTGAGCTTGTGTGGCCTACCACTTCACGGCTGAGCCGTTCAGTAAGGCCATTCTACTGCCAATGTTTGTCTATGGAGATTGCATGGCTGTGTGCTCGATTTTATTCACCTGTCAGTAATGGGAGAGGCTGAAATAGCCGAATCCACAAATTTGAAGGGGTGTCCACATACTTTTGTACATATATGTGTATATGTGTATGTGTGTGTAATTTTGTAAATGATACATATTAGATTGTAACTATTTAAATGATGTACAGATTCTTCTTCTAGACATAGAGGTTATTATTTTATATAAATATGTTTTTTGGGTTCTTACCTTAACCTGGCTGTAGTCATGGAGTCGGATCAGACGGTGAAGGAGGCCAAATACTACCAGCAGGTTGAACATGCCTTCTGTAATTTCACCTCCTAGTTGTGACATCCCACTGGGCACAAACTGGTTGAATAACTTTGTTTCTACTTTGAAAACTAATTGGATTTGCAAAAAGGCAACAATGTAAAGGACTTTTATTTTTACACCCAAATGTTTAACTAAATCCAATGACATGGTTCATTTTTATGTTGATTTCACATTGAATTCATGTTCCGTTGACAACTATATCAAAATGTGAATAAAAACTAGCTGTTGAACTGATGACTGTGCCCAGTGGAATGTCATGGTGAATCATATCCAACGTATCAAGAATAGCATCAGGAAACCATCAGGGGTTTTCTTGAGGAAAACCTGACATCATCAAACAGAAAATATATCAGATTTTTATCATCAGCTCTCAGGTTTCAATATGACATCATCACCGTGCGCCGCATAAATTTGATACTAATATAATATCCTGTTATAGTTTGTCTTCACTTTCCATATGCATCATCAAACTCATCTGTGATCATCAATAAACTTCATTTCATCATACTGTATCTGGAGAGTCATTTAAAAATCATTTAGAAATACAGTATGTGTTTAAATCACTGAATGAGCTTTTACACCTGTTGACATTTCTTTAGAAAGACAGGAATGTAGTTTTGAATGCAGATTTTGGTACCTTGAAATATGTGTTTAACCCTTGCTATATGACTGCTATATGACTGCTATACTACTGCTATATGAGAGCTATATGACTGCTATATGAGAGCTATATGACTGCTATATGACTGCTATATGACTATATATGACTGCAATATGACTGCTATATGACTGCAATATGACTGCTATATGACTATATATGACTACAGCTATATGACTGCTATATGACTACAGCTATATGACTATATATGACTGCTATATGAGAGCTATATGACTGCTATATGACTGCTATATGACTGCTATGTGACTGCTATATGACTGCTATATGACTGCTATATGAATGCTATATGAGAGCTATATGACTGCTATATGAAAGCTATATGACTGCTATATGACTGCTATATAACTGCTTTATGACTGCTATATGACTGCTATATGAGAGCTATATGACTGCTATATGACTGCTATATGACTGTAATATAACAGCTATATGACTGCAATATGACTGCTATATGAGAGCTATATGACTGCTATATGACTGCTATATGACTGCTATATGACTGCTATATGACTGCTATGTGACTGCTATATGACTGCTATATGACTGCTATATGAATGCTATATGAGAGCTATATGACTGCTATATGAAAGCTATATGACTGCTATATGACTGCTATATAACTGCTTTATGACTGCTATATGACTGCTATATGAGAGCTATATGACTGCTATATGACTGCTATATGACTGCTATATGACTGCTATATGACTGCTATATGACTGTAATATAACAGCTATATGACTGCAATATGACTGCTATATGAGAGCTATATGACTGCTATATGACTGCTATATGACTGCTATATGACTGCTATATGACTGTAATATAACAGCTATATGACTGCTTTATGACTGCTATATGACTGCTATATAACTGCTTTATGACTGCTATATGACTGCTATATGAGAGCTATATGACTGCTATATGACTGCTATATGACTGCTATATGACTGCTATATGACTGCTATATGACTGTAATATAACAGCTATATGACTGCAATATGACTGCTATATGACTGCTATATGACTGCTATATGAGAGCTATATGACTGCTATATGAAAGCTATATGACTGCTATATGACTGCTATATGAGAGCTATATGACTGCTATATGAGAGCTATATGACTGCTATATGACTGTAATATAACAGCTATATGACTGCAATATGACTGCTATATGACTGCTATGTGACTGCTATATGACTGCTATATGACTGCTATATGACTGCTATATGAAAGCTATATGACTGCTATATGACTGCTATATAACTGCTTTATGACTGCTATATGACTGCTATACTACTGCTATATGACAGCTATATGACTGCTATATGACTGCTATATGAGAGCTATATGACTGCTATATGACTGCTATATGACTGCTATATGACTGCTATATGAGAGCTATTTGACTGCTATATGAGAGCTATATGAGAGCTATATGACTGCTATATGAGAGCTATATGACAGCTATATGACCGCTATATGACTGCTATATGAGAGCTATATGACTGCTATATGACTGCAATATGACTGCTATATGACTGCTATATGACTGCTATATGACTGCAATATGACTGCTATATGAGAGCTATATGACTGCAATATGACTGCTATATGAGAGCTATATGACTGCTATATGACTATATATGACTGCTATATGAGAGCAATATGACTGCTATATGACTGCTATATGACTGCTATATGAGAGCTATTTGACTGCTATATGAGAGCTATATGACTGCTATATGAGAGCTATATGACTTCTATATGAGAGCTATATGACTGCTATATGACTGCTATATGACTGCTATATGACTATATATGACTGCTATATGACTGCTATGTGACTGCTATGTGACTGCTATATGACTGCTATATGACTGCTATATGAATGCTATATGAGAGCTATATGACTGCTATATGAAAGCTATATGACTGCTATATGACTGCTATATAACTGCTTTATGACTGCTATATGACTGCTATACTACTGCTATATGACAGCTATATGACTGCTATATGACTGCTATATGAGAGCTATATGACTGCTATATGACTGCTATATGACTGCTATATGACTGCTATATGACTGCTATATGACTGTAATATAACAGCTATATGACTGCAATATGACTGCTATATGACTGCTATATGACTGCTATATGAGAGCTATATGACTGCTATATGAAAGCTATATGACTGCTATATGACTGCTATATGAGAGCTATATGACTGCTATATGAGAGCTATATGACTGCTATATGACTGTAATATAACAGCTATATGACTGCAATATGACTGCTATATGACTGCTATATGACTGCTATATGAGAGCTATATGACTGCTATATGAGAGCTATTTGACTGCTATATGAGAGCTATATGAGAGCTATATGACTGCTATATGATAGCTATATGACAGCTATATGACCGCTATATGACTGCTATATGAGAGCTATATGACTGCAATATGACTGCTATATGAGAGCTATATGACTGCTATATGACTGCTATATGAGAGCTATATGACTGCTATATGACTGCTATATGACTGCTATATGACTGCAATATGACTGCTATATGAGAGCTATATGACTGCAATATGACTGCTATATGAGAGCTATATGACTGCAATATGACTGCTATATGAGAGCTATATGACTGCTATATGACTATATATGACTGCTATATGAGAGCTATATGACTGCTATATGACTGCTATATGACTGCTATATGACTGCTATATGAGAGCTATTTGACTGCTATATGAGAGCTATATGAGAGCTATATGACTGCTATATGAGAGCTATATGACTTCTATATGAGTGCTATATGACTGCTATATGACTGCTATATGACTGCTATATGACTATATATGACTGCTATATGAGAGCTATATGACTGCTATATGACTGCTATATGACTGCTATATGAGAGCTATATGACTGCTATATGAGAGCTATCTGACTGCTATATGACTGCTATATGACTGCTATATGACTGCTATATGAGAACTATATTACTGCTATATGACTGCTACATGACTAGTATATGACAGCAATACGACTGCTATAAGACTGCTGAACGACTGCTATATGACTACAATTTGACTGCTATATGAGAGCTATATGACTGCTATATGACTATATATGACTGCTATATGAGAGCTATATGACTGCTATATGACTGCTATATGACTGCTATATGAGAGCTATTTGACTGCTATATGAGAGCTATATGAGAGCTATATGACTGCTATATGAGAGCTATATGACTGCTATATGAGAGCTATATGACTGCTAAATGAGAGCTATCTGACTGCTATTTGACTGCTATATGACTGCTATATGACTGCTATATTACTGCTGTATGACTGCTACATGACTAGTATATGACAGCAATACGAATGCTATAAGACTGCTGAACGACTGCTATATGACTGCTATATGACTGCTATATGACTACAATATGGCTGCTATAGGACTGCTATATAAATGCTATTTGACTGCAATGTGACTCCTATATGATTGCTATATCACTACAATATGTCTGCTATATGACTGCTATATGACTGCTATATGACTGCTATATGAGAGCTATATGACTGCTATATGAGAGCTATATGACTGCTATATGACTGCTATATGACTGCTATATGAGAGCTATATGACTGCTATATGACTGCTATATGACTGCTATATGACTGCTATATGACTGCTATATGAGAGCTATATGACTGCTATATGACTGCTATATGACTGCTATATGACTGCTATATGACTGCTATATGAGAGCTATATGACTGCTATATGACTGCTATATGACTGCTATATGACTGCTATATGTCTGCTATATGACTGCTCTACAAATGCTATTTGACTGCAATATGACTTATAAAAACCTGCTATTACACTGCTATATGACTTCCATATGACAGCAATATGACTTCTATATAACTGCCATATGACTGCTGAAAGACTGCTATATGACTGCTATTTGACTGCTATATTAATTCTACTTGACTGCTATATTATTGCAAAATGACTGCTATATGACTGCAATATGACTGCTATTTGACTGCTATATGACTGCTATATGAGAGCTATATGACTGCTATATGAAAGCTATATGACTGCTATATGACTGCTATATGAGAGCTATATGACTGCTATATGAGAGCTATATGACTGCTATATGACTGTAATATAACAGCTATATGACTGCAATATGACTGCTATATGACAGCTATATGACTGCTATATGACAGCTATATGACTGCTATATGAAAGCTATATGACTGCTTTATGACTGCTATATAACTGCTTTATGACTGCTATATGACTGCTATACTACTGCTATATGACAGCTATATGACTGCTATATGACTGCTATATGAGAGCTATATGACTGCTATATGACTGCTATATGACTGCTATATGACTGCTATATGAGAGCTATTTGACTGCTATATGAGAGCTATATGAGAGCTATATGACTGCTATATGAGAGCTATATGACAGCTATATGACCGCTATATGACTGCTATATGAGAGCTATATGACTGCAATATGACTGCTATATGAGAGCTATATGACTGCTATATGACTGCTATATGACTGCTATATGAGAGCTATATGACTGCTATATGACTGCTATATGACTGCTATATGACTATATATGACTGCTATGTGAGAGCTATATGACTGCTATATGAGAGCTATCTGACTGCTATATGACTGCTATATGACTGCTATATGACTGCTATATGAGAACTATATTACTGCTATATGACTGCTACATGACTAGTATATGACAGCAATACGACTGCTATAAGACTGCTGAACGACTGCTATATGACTGCTATGTGACTGCTATATGACTACAATATGGCTGCTATAGGACTGCTATATGAGAGCTATATGACTGCAATATGACTGCTATATGAGAGCTATATGACTGCTATATGACTATATATGACTGCTATATGAGAGCTATATGACTGCTATATGACTGTAATATAACAGCTATATGACTGCAATATGACTGCTATATGAGAGCTATATGACTGCTATATGAGAGCTATATGACTGCTATATGACTGCTATATGACTGCTATATGACTATATATGACTGCTATGTGAGAGCTATATGACTGCTATATGAGAGCTATCTGACTGCTATATGACTGCTATATGACTGCTATATGACTGCTATATGAGAACTATATTACTGCTATATGACTGCTACATGACTAGTATATGACAGCAATACGACTGCTATAAGACTGCTGAACGACTGCTATATGACTGCTATGTGACTGCTATATGACTACAATATGGCTGCTATAGGACTGCTATATGAGAGCTATATGACTGCAATATGACTGCTATATGAGAGCTATATGACTGCTATATGACTATATATGACTGCTATATGAGAGCTATATGACTGCTATATGACTGCTATATGACTGCTATATGTCTGCTATATGACTGCTCTATAAATGCTATTTGACTGCAATATGACTTATAAAAACCTGCTATTACACTGCTATATGACTTCCATATGACAGCAATATGACTTCTATATAACTGCAATATGACTGCTGAAAGACTGCTATATGACTGCTATTTGACTGCTATATTAATTCTACTTGACTGCTATATTATTGCAAAATGACTGCTATATGACTGCAATATGATTGCTATTTGACTGCAATATGACTGCTATATGACTGCAATGTGCTGTTATTTGACGGCTATATTAATTATTTATGACTGCTATGTCACTGCAACAAGACTGCTAAATGACTGCATCATGACTAGTATATGACTGCAATATGACTGCTATAAGACTGCTGAAAGACTGCTATATGACTGCTATATGACTGCTATGTGACTGCTATATGACTGCTATATGACTGCTATATGACTGCTATATGACTGCAATATGACTGCTATATGACTGCTATATGACTGCTATATGACTGAAATTTGACTGCTATATTAATTCTACTTGACTGCTATATTATTGCAAAATGAAAGCTATATGACTGCAATATTACTGCTATATCACTGCAATATGACTGCTATATGACTGCAATTTGTCTGCTATATGACTGCTATATGAGAGCTATATGACTGCTATATGAGAGCTATATGACTGGTATATGAGAGCTATATGACTGCAATATGACTGCTATATGACTGCTATATGAGAGCTATATGACTGCAATATGACTGCTATATGAGAGCTATATGACTGCTATATGACTATATATGACTGCTATATGAGAGCTATATGACTGCTATATGACTGCTATATGAGAGCTATATGACTGCTAAATGACTGCATCATGACTAGTATATGACTGCAATATGACTACTGAAAGACTGCTATATGACTGCTATAAGACTGCTATGTGACTGCAAAATGACTTATATTGGACAGCTATATGACTGTTATATGACTGCTATATGAATGCTATATGACTGCTTTATGACTGCTATATGTCTGCTATATGACTGCTATATAAATGCTGTTTGACTGCAATATGACTTATAAAAACCTGCTATTACACTGCTATATGACTTCCATATGACAGCAATATGACTTCTATATGACTGCAATATGACTGCTATTTGACTGCTATATCACTACAATATGTCTGCTATATGACAGCTAAATGAATGCTATTTGATTGCAATATGACTTATATAGAACTGCTATTACACTGCTATATGATTTCCATATGACCGCAATATACATTCTATATGATTGCTATATGACTGCTATTTGACTAAAATATGACTTACTTGACTGCTATATTATTGCAAAATGACAGCCATATGACTGCTATATGACTGCTATATGACTGCTAAATGACTGCAATATGACTGCTATATGACTGCAATATGACTGCTATATGACTGCTGAAAGACTGCAAAATGACTGCTATATGACTGCTATATGACTGCTATATGACTGCAAAATGACACCCATATGACTGCTATATGACTGCTATATGACTGCTATATGACTGCTATATGACTGCAATATGACTGCTATATAACTGCTATATGACTGCTATATGAGAGCTACATGACTGCTATATGACTGCTATATGACTGCTATATGACTGCTATATGACTGCTGAAAGACTGCAAAATGACTGCTATATGACTGCTATATGACTGCTATATGTATGCTATATGACTGCTATATGACTGCTATATGAGAGCTACATGACTGCTATATGACTGCTATATGACTGCAAAATGACTGCTATATGACTGCTATATGACTGCTATATGTATGCTATATGACTGCTATATGACTGCTATATGACTGCTATATGACTGCTATATGACTGCTATATGTATGCTATATGACTGCTATATGACTGCTATATGACTGCTATATGTATGCTATATGACTGCTATATGACTGCTATATGAGAGCTACATGACTGCTATATGACTGCTATATGACTGCAAAATGACTGCAAAATGACTGCTATATGACTGCTATATGAGAGCTATATGAGAGCTATATGACTGCTATATGACTGCTATATGACTGCAATATGACTGCTATATGACTGCTATATGACTGCTATATGACTGCTGAAAGACTGCAAAATGACTGCTATATGACTGCTATATGACTGCTATATGTATGCTATATGACTGCTATATGACTGCTATATGAGAGCTATATGACTGCTATATGACTGCTATATGACTGCAAAATGACTGCAAAATGACTGCTATATGACTGCTATATGACTGCTATATGAGAGCTATATGAGAGCTATATGACTGCTATATGACTGCTATATGACTGCTATATGACTGCTATATGACTGCTGAAAGACTGCAAAATGACTGCTATATGACTGCTATATGACTGCTATATGACTGCAAAATGACAGCCATATGACTGCCATATGACTGCTATATGACTGCTATATGACTACTGAAAGACTGCTATATGACTGCTATAAGACTGCTATGTGACTGCAAAATGACTTATATTGGACAGCTATATGACTGCTATATGACTGCTATATGAATGCTATATGACTGCTATATGACTGCTATATGACTGCTATATGACTGCTGAAAGACTGCAAAATGACTGCTATATGACTGCTATATGACTGCTATATGACTGCAAAATGACAGCCATATGACTGCCATATGACTGCTATATGACTGCTATATGACTGCTATATGACTGCAATATGACTGCTATATGACTGCTATATGACTACCATATGACAGCCATATGACTGCTATATGACTGCTATATGACTGCTATATGAGAGCTATATGACTGCTCTATGACTGCTATATGACTGCAAAATGACTGCAAAATGACTGCTATATGACTGCTATATGACTGCTATATGAGAGCTATATGAGAGCTATATGACTGCTATATGACTGCTATATGACTGCTATATGACTATATATGACTGCTATATGACTGCTATATGAGAGCTATTTGACTGCTATATGAGAGCTATATGACTGCTATGTGAGAGCTATATGACTGCAATATGACTGCTATATGACTGCTATATGAGAGCTATATGACTGCAATATGACTGCTATATGAGAGCTATATGACTGCTATATGACTATATATGACTGCTATATGAGAGCTATATGACTGCTATATGACTGCTATATGACTGCTATATGAGAGCTATATGACTGCTAAATGACTGCATCATGACTAGTATATGACTGCAATATGACTACTGAAAGACTGCTATATGACTGCTATAAGACTGCTATGTGACTGCAAAATGACTTATATTGGACAGCTATATGACTGCTATATGACTGCTATATGAATGCTATATGACTGCTATATGACTGCTATATGACTGCTATATGTCTGCTATATGACTGCTATATAAATGCTATTTGACTGCAATATGACTTATAAAAACCTGCTATTACACTGCTATATGACTTCCATATGACAGCAATATGACTTCTATATAACTGCAATATGACTGCTATTTGACTGCTATATCACTACAATATGTCTGCTATATGACAGCTAAATGAATGCTATTTGATTGCAATATGACTTATATAGAACTGCTATTACACTGCTATATGATTTCCATATGACCGCAATATACATTCTATATGATTGCTATATGACTGCTATTTGACTTCAATATTAATATTACTTGACTGCTATATTATTGCAAAATGACAGCCATATGACTGCTATATGACTGCTATATGACTGCTATATGACTGCAATATGACTGCTATATGACTGCAATATGACTGCTATATGACTGCTGAAAGACTGCAAAATGACTGCTATATGACTGCTATATGACTGCAAAATGACAGCCATATGACTGCTATATGACTGCTATATGACTGCTATATGACTGCTATATGACTGCTATATGACTGCAATATGACTGCTATATGACTGCTATATGACTGCTATATGAGAGCTACATGACTGCTATATGACTGCTATATGACTGCAAAATGACTGCAAAATGACTGCTATATGACTGCTATATGAGAGCTATATGAGAGCTATATGACTGCTATATGACTGCTATATGACTATATATGACTGCTATATGACTGCTATATGAGAGCTATTTGACTGCTATATGAGAGCTATATGACTGCTATATGAGAGCTATATGACTGCAATATGACTGCTATATGAGAGCTATATGACTGCTATATGACTATATATGACTGCTATATGAGAGCTATATGACTGCTATATGACTGCTATATGACTGCTATATGAGAGCTATATGACTGCTAAATGACTGCATCATGACTAGTATATGACTGCAATATGACTACTGAAAGACTGCTATATGACTGCTATAAGACTGCTATGTGACTGCAAAATGACTTATATTGGACAGCTATATGACTGCTATATCAATTTTTATTTTATTTTATTTTATATAGCCCTTCTTACATCAGCTAATATCTCGAAGTGCTGTACAGAAACCCAGCCTAAAACCCCAAACAGCTAGTAATGCAGGTGTAGAAGCACGGTGGCTAGGAAAAACTCCCTAGAAAGGCGAAAACCTAGGAAGAAACCTAGAGAGGAACCAGGCTATGAGGGGTGGCCAGTCCTCTTCTGGCTGTGCCGGGTGGAGATTATAACAGAACCATGCCAAGATGTTCAAAAATGTTCATAAGTGACAAGCATGGTCAAATAATAATCAGGAATAAATCTCAGTTGGCTTTTCATAGCCGATCATTAAGAGTTGAAAACAGCAGGTCTGGGACAGGTAGGGGTTCCATAACCGCAGGCAGAACAGTTGAAACTGGAATAGCAGCAAGGCCAGGCGGACTGGGGACAGCAAGGAGTCACCACGGCCGGTAGTCCCGACGTATGGTCCTAGGGCTCAGGTCTCTCAGTTGGCTTTTCATAGCCGATCATTAAAGAGTTGAAAACAGCAGGTCTGGGACAGGTAGGGGTTTCGTAGCCGCAGGCAGAACAGTTGAAACTGGAATAGCAGCAAGGCCAGGCGGACTGGGGACAGCAAGGTGTCATCATGCCCGGTAGTCCTGACGTATGGTCCTAGGGCTCAGGTTCTCAGAGAGAAAGAGAGAACGAGAGAATTAGAGAGAGCATACTTAAATTCACACAGGACACTGGATAAGACAGGAGAAGTACTCCAGGTATAACCAACTAACCCCAGCCCCCCGACACATAAACTACTGCAGCATAAATACTGGAGGCTGAGACAGGAGCGGTCCGGAGACACTGTGGCCCCATCCGAAAAAACCCCCGGACAGGGCCAAACAGGAAGGATATAACCCCACCCACTCCGCCAAAGCACAGCCCCCACACCACTAGAGGGATATCCCCAACCACCAACTTACAATCCTGAGACAAGGCCGAGTATAGCCCACAGAGGTCTCCACCACAGCACAAACCAAGGGGGATGACTGCTATATGACTGCTATATGACTGCTATATGACTGCTATATGACTGCTATATGACTACAATATGGCTGCTATAGGACTGCTATATAAATGCTATTTGACTGCAATGTGACTCCTATATGATTGCTATATCACTACAATATGTCTGCTATATGACTGCTATATAAATGCTATTTGACTGCAATATGACTTATAAAAACCTGCTATTACACTGCTATATGACTTTCATATGACAGCAATATGACTTCTATATAACTGCAATATGACTGCTATTTGACTACTATATCACTACAAAATGTCTGCTATATGACAGCTAAATTCCCCCTTCTGATAACCAGGTGGCGAATCGCATCTCTGCATGTCTGGCAGACATATCAGTATGGATGACGGATCACCACCTCAAGCTGAACCCTGGCAAGACGGAGCTGCTCTTCCTCCCGGGGAAGGACTGCCCGTTCCATGATCTCGCCATCACGGTAGACAACTCCGCTGTGTCCTCCTCCCAGAGTGCGAAGAGCCTAGGCGTGACCCTGGACAACACCCTGTCGTTCTCCGCCAACATCAAGGCGGTGACCCGCTCCTGCAGGTTCATGCTCTACAACATTCGGAGAGTGCGACCCTGCCTTACACAGGAAGCGGCGCAGGTCCTGGTCCAGGCACTTGTCATCTCCCGTCTGGACTACTGCAACTCGCTGTTGGCTGGGCTCCCTGCCTGTGCCATTAAACCCCTACAACTCATCCAGAATGCCGCAGCCCGTCTGGTGTTCAACCTTCCCAAGTTCTCTCACGTCACCCCCCTCCTCCGCACACTCCACTGGCTTCCAATTGAAGCTCGCATCCGCTACAAGACCATGGTGCTTGCCTTTGGAGCAGTGAGGGGAACGGCACCCCTGTACCTTCAGGCTCTGATCAGTCCCTACACCCAAACGAGGACATTGCGTTCATCCACCTCTGGCCTGCTGGCTCCCCTTCCTCTGCGGAAGCACAGCTCCCGCTCAGCCCAGTCAAAACTGTTCGCTGCTCTGGCACCCCAATGGTGGAACAAGCTCCCTCACGACGCCAGGACAGCGGAGTCACTCACCACCTTCCGGAGACACTTGAAACCCCACCTCTTTAAGGAATACCTGGGATAGGCTAAAGTATTCCTTCTAACCCCCCCCCCAAATTGTAAAGTGGTTATCCCACTGGCTATAGGGTGAACGCACCAATTTGTGAGTCGCTCTGGCTAAGAGCGTCTGCTAAATGACGTTAATGTGCCCTTGAGCAAGGCACTTAACCCTAATTGCTCCTGTAAGTCGCTCTGGTTAAGAGCGTCTGCTAAATGACTAAAATGTAAAATGTAAAATGTAAATGAATGCTATTTGATTGCAATATGACTTATATAGGACTGCTATTACACTGCTATATGATTTCCATATGACCGCAATATGCATTCTATATGATTGCTATGTGACTGCTATTTGACTGCAATATTAATATTACTTGACTGCTATATTATTGCAAAATGACAGCCATATAACTGCTATATGACTGCTATATGACTGCTATATGACTGCTATATGACTGCAATATGACTGCTATATGACTGCTGAAAGACTGCTATATGACAGCTATTTGACTGCTATATTAATTCTACTTGACTGCTATATTATTGCAAAATGACAGCTATATGACTGCAATATGTCTGCTATTTGACTGCTATATGACTGCTATATGACTGCAATATGACTGCTATATGAGTGCTGAAAGACTGCTATATGACTGCTATTTGACTGCTATATTAATTCTACTTGACTGCTATATTATTGCAAAATGACAGCTATTTGACTGCTATATGACTGCTATATGACTGCAATATGACTGCTATATGACTGCTGAAAGACTGCAATATGACTGCTATTTGACTGCTATATTAATTCTACTTGACTGCTATATTATTGCAAAATGACAGCTATATGACTGCAATATGTCTGATATTTGACTGCTATATGACTGCTATATGACTGCAATATGACTGCTATATGACTGCTGAAAGACTGCTATATGACTGCTATTTGACTGCTATATTAATTCTACTTGACTGCTATATTATTGCAAAATGACAGCTATTTGACTGCTATATGACTGCTATATGACTGCAATATGACTGCTATATGACTGCTGAAAGACTGCTATATGACTGCTATTTGACTGCTATATTAATTCTACTTGACTGCTATATTATTGCAAAATGACAGCTATATGACTGCAATATGTCTGCTATTTGACTGCTATATGACTGCTATATGACTGCTATATGACTGCTATTTGACTGCTATATGACTGCTATATGACTGCAATGTGCTGTTATTTGACTGCAATATGTCTGCTATTTGACGACTATATTAAGTATTTATTATGGCTATATCACTGCAATATGACTGCTATATGACTGCTATATGACTGCTATATGACTGCAATATGACTGCTATAAGACTGCTGAAAGACTGCTATATGACTGCTATATGAGAGCTATATGGCTGCTATATGACTGCAAAATGACTGCAAAATGACTGCAATATGACTGCTATATGACTGCTATATGACTGCTATATGAGAGCTATATGACTGCTATATGACTGCTATATGACTGCAAAATGACTGCAAAATGACTGCTATATGACTGCTATATGACTGCTATATGAGAGCTATATGAGAGCTATATGACTGCTATATGACTGCTATATGACTGCTATATGACTATATATGACTGCTATATGAGAGCTATTTGACTGCTATATGAGAGCTATATGACTGCTATATGAGAGCTATATGACTGCAATATGACTGCTATATGACTGCTATATGAGAGCTATATGACTGCAATATGACTGCTATATGAGAGCTATATGACTGCTATATGACTATATATGACTGCTATATGAGAGCTATATGACAACTATATGACTGCTACATGACTGCTATATGAGAGCTATATGACTGCTAAATGACTGCATCATGACTAGTATATGACTGCAATATGACTACTGAAAGACTGCTATATGACTGCTATAAGACTGCTATGTGACTGCAAAATGACTTATATTGGACAGCTATATGACTGCTATATGACTGCTATAAGACTGCTGAACAACTGCTATATGACTGCTACATGACTGCTATATGACTGCTATATGACTACATTATGGCTGCTATAGGACTGCTATATAAATGCTATTTGACTGCAATGTGACTCCTATATGATTGCTATATCACTACAATATGTCTGCTATATGACTGCTATATAAATGCTATTTGACTGCAATATGACTTATAAAAACCTGCTATTACACTGCTATATGACTTCCATATGACAGCAATATGACTTCTATATAACTGCAATATGACTGCTATTTGACTGCTATATCACTACAAAATGTCTGCTATATGACAGCTAAATGAATGCTATTTGATTGCAATATGACTTATATAGGACTGCTATTACACTGCTATATGATTTCCATATGACCGCAATATACATTCTATATGATTGCTATATGACTGCTATTTGACTGCAATATTAATATTACTTGACTGCTATATAATTGCAAAATGACAGCCATATCACTGCTATATGACTGCTATATGACTGCTATTTGACTGCAATATGACTGCTATATGACTGCAATATGACTGCTATATGACTGCTGAAAGACTGCAAAATGACTGCTATATGACTGCCATATGACAGCTATATGACTGCTATATGACTGCTATATGACTGCAATATGACTGCAATATGACTGCTATATGACTGCTCTATGACTGCTATATGAGAGCTATATGACTGCTATATGACTGCTATATGACTGCTATATGAGAGCTATATGACTGCTATATGACTGCTATATGACTGCAATATGACTGCTATATGACTGCTATATGACTGCTATATGACTGCTATATGAGAGCTATATGACTGCTATATGACTGCAATATGACTGCTATATGACTGCTATATGACTGCAATATGACTGCTATATGACTGCTATATTAGAGCTATATGACTGCTATATGACTGCTATATGACTGCTATATGAGAGCTATATGACTGCAATATGTCTGCTATATCACTGCAATATGACTGCTATATGACTGCTATATGACTGCTATATGAGAGCTATATGACTGCAATATGACTGCTATATGACTGCTATGTGACTGCTATATGACTGCGATGTCACTCCTATATGATTGCTATATCACTACAATATGACAGCTATATGACTGCTATATAAATGCTATTTGACTGCAATATGACTGCTAAATGACTGCCATATGACAGCTATATAAGTGCAGTATGACTAAAAAATGACAGCTATATGACTGCTATATGACTGCTATATGAGAGCTATATGACTGCTATATGAGAGCTATATGACTGCTATATGACAGCTATATGACTGCAATATGACTGCTATATTAATTCTACTTGACTGCTATATTATTGCAAAATGACAGCTATATGACTGCAATATTACTGCTATTTGACTGCAATATGTCTGCTATATCACTGCAATATGACTGCTATATGACTGCTATATGACTGCTATATGAGAGCTATATGACTGCAATATGACTGCTATATGACTGCTATGTGACTGCTATATGACTGCGATGTCACTCCTATATGATTGCTATATCACTACAATATGACTGCTATATGACTGCTATATAAATGCTATTTGACTGCAATATGACTGCTAAATGACTGCCATATGACAGCTATATAAGTGCAGTATGACTAAAAAATGACAGCTATATGACTGCTATATGACTGCTATATGAGAGCTATATGACTGCTATATGACAGCTATATGACTGCAATACGACTGCTATTAGACTGCTGAACGACTGCTATATGACTGTTATATGACTGCTATATGACTGCTATATGACTGCTATATGACTGCTATATGAGAGCTATATGACTGCTATATGACAGCTATATGACTGCAATACGACTGCTATTAGACTGCTGAACGACTGCTATATTACTGTTATATGACTGCTATATGACTGCTATATGAAAGCTATATGACTGCTATATGACTGCTATATGACCGCCATATAACTGTATATGACAGCTAAATGACTGCAATTTGACTGCTATATGACTGCTATATGACTGCTATATGACTGCAATATGACTGCAATATGACTGCTATATGACTGCTCTATGACTGCTATATGAGAGCTATATGACTGCTATATGACTGCTATATGACTGCTATATGAGAGCTATATGACTGCTATATGACTGCTATATGACTGCAATATGACTGCTATATGACTGCTATATGACTGCTATATGACTGCTATATGAGAGCTATATGACTGCTATATGACTGCAATATGACTGCTATATGACTGCTATATGACTGCAATATGACTGCTATATGACTGCTATATTAGAGCTATATGACTGCTATATGACTGCTATATGACTGCTATATGAGAGCTATATGACTGCAATATGTCTGCTATATCACTGCAATATGACTGCTATATGACTGCTATATGACTGCTATATGAGAGCTATATGACTGCAATATGACTGCTATATGACTGCTATGTGACTGCTATATGACTGCGATGTCACTCCTATATGATTGCTATATCACTACAATATGACAGCTATATGACTGCTATATAAATGCTATTTGACTGCAATATGACTGCTAAATGACTGCCATATGACAGCTATATAAGTGCAGTATGACTAAAAAATGACAGCTATATGACTGCTATATGACTGCTATATGAGAGCTATATGACTGCTATATGAGAGCTATATGACTGCTATATGACAGCTATATGACTGCAATATGACTGCTATATTAATTCTACTTGACTGCTATATTATTGCAAAATGACAGCTATATGACTGCAATATTACTGCTATTTGACTGCAATATGTCTGCTATATCACTGCAATATGACTGCTATATGACTGCTATATGACTGCTATATGAGAGCTATATGACTGCAATATGACTGCTATATGACTGCTATGTGACTGCTATATGACTGCGATGTCACTCCTATATGATTGCTATATCACTACAATATGACTGCTATATGACTGCTATATAAATGCTATTTGACTGCAATATGACTGCTAAATGACTGCCATATGACAGCTATATAAGTGCAGTATGACTAAAAAATGACAGCTATATGACTGCTATATGACTGCTATATGAGAGCTATATGACTGCTATATGACAGCTATATGACTGCAATACGACTGCTATTAGACTGCTGAACGACTGCTATATGACTGTTATATGACTGCTATATGACTGCTATATGACTGCTATATGACTGCTATATGAGAGCTATATGACTGCTATATGACAGCTATATGACTGCAATACGACTGCTATTAGACTGCTGAACGACTGCTATATTACTGTTATATGACTGCTATATGACTGCTATATGAAAGCTATATGACTGCTATATGACTGCTATATGACCGCCATATAACTGTATATGACAGCTAAATGACTGCAATTTGACTGCTATATGACTGCTATATGACTGCTATATGACTGCAGTATGACTGCCATATGACTGCCATATGACTGCTATATGACTGCAGTATGACTGCCATATGACTGCCATATGACTGCTATATGACTGCTATATGACTTCTATACGACTTCTATTATGACTGTGACATGACTTCTATATGCCTGAAATATGACTGCGATATTACTGATGGTTGCTGATAATGGGCCTCTGTACGCCTATGTAGATATTCCACTAAAAAGCAGCTATTTCCAGCTACAATAGCCATTTACAACATTAACAATGTCTACACTGTATTTCTGATCAATTTGATGTTATTTTAATGGACAACAAAATTGTTGTTCTTTCGAAAACAAGGACATTTCTAAGTGACCCCAAACTTTTGAACGGTAGTGTACAGTAGGCGTGGCAAGCTCGTAGCGTCATACCCAAGAAGACTCCAGGCTGTAATCGCTGCCAAAGGTGCTTCAACAAAGTACTTATATAAATGTGATATTTCAGGTTTTTTTTATTCTTCCAAACATTTCTAAAATCCTGTTTTTGCTTTGTCATTATGGAGTATTGTGTGTAGATTGATTTAATCCATTTTAGAATATGGCTGTAACGTAACAAAATGTGGAAAAAGTCAAGGGATCTGAATACTTTCCAAATGCACTGTATATATGTTTATATACATATATATTGATATATTTTTTATTTGTATTGAGAGGAGTATTTTTGCTATAACATTTAATAAAATGTCACTATTGTTTCACAGATTTTAGAATTGTAATAATAATAATAATAAATAATTGATTGGATTTCTGTTTTAAATTATTATTTAGAAAAATGTGCCGGTGTTCATCAGATTGAACCCTTCGAATATCATTCCCTGTTTGTTACTCTGGTCCTTAATGGCTGTATACACCTGACAGTCGGGGATATTCTGAGATAGCGGGATTACTGGACACCTCATGATTCACAGACCTGCTACATAATAGTCATGTTTTAGACAGTTCTCTGTATAGTGAGTAGAAAGCAGTCTGTTCAAATGTGCAATAGTATGTCAGATAGACTCTATAGAGAGTTGGACTTTGGTTAAGTAGTTCTGTCCGGATCTTGTGTGGTTCAGTCGGTAGAGCATGGAGCTTTCAATGCCATGGATTGAGAGTTCGATTCCTGCTGCGGCCACCCATACAAGAGGTGTATGCACACATGACTGTCAATCTTTTTGGCTAAATGGCCAAATATTATTATTATATTATTGGCTTAATATTATATATTATTATTATATTATTTGTTTCTAGCCAAGAAGTTCTATCTGTTCTTATTACATGTTGTAGAGGTGCTGTCTGGTTCTAGAACACTGTGGAACAATGGTTCTACTGTCCTCATTCAGTCAAGCCCGTCCCCATAGATCCTCAGGTTCTATCTGTCTGATGGAGGGGAGTGGGAGATCCCGTAGAATCATTGGATGAAATAAAATATACATTTAGGAGGCATATTTGGCCCATGTGTGATAAGAGTGATTAGAAGGAGTCAGGCGCAAGGAGGGTAAATCACAGAATACAGAGTTTATTCCGTCGTACACAGTTGCGCTGGATAGCTCCAACAAAATACAGGCACAGGGGAACAATCTACCCCGGCAATACAAGGTACGGGTAGCTCCAACAAAATACAGGCACAGGGGAACAATCTACCCCGGCAATACAAGGTATGAGTAGCTCCACCGAGCTACACTCAGCTCACATAAAACAATCACCCACAAGGACAAGGGGGCAGAGGGAACACTTATACACAGACTCATGACTACACCAGTACTTTCCGGTCAGGCAGCGCACTGTACGACCGATACCTGGGTGACCAGAGGAGGGTGACGTGTGTGCCCAATAGATCAGACGATCACAGATAAGAGCAGGCACGTACTGCAGCCCAGCTGGACACTGAGGTGGAGATGGATCTGTGCGTAACGCGCGCTCTATATCCGCGTCCATCGCCCATACTGCCGGCGCCACAATGCAAGAGGCACAGGGGCGGAGCTTGGGTGGCGTGCCCGAGCGTTGAGATAGGACAGCGCCTATCCCAACCTCGGACGCATCCACCTCCACTACGAACGGTAGTGATGGATCGGGGTGGGCCAGTACCGGGCTGAGGTGAACAGACCCCGCAGTTTGCTGAAGGCAAGGTCAGCCTCAGCAGACCAGCGGAGCCGGGACAGCCCACCCTTCAACAGGGATGTAATGGGAGCTGCGACCTTGCCAAAGCCCCGGATAAACCTCCTATAGTAGTTGGCGAAGCCAAGGAAGCGCTGCACCTCCTTAACCGTGGTTGGAGTCGGCCAATTACGCACGGCTGAAATGCGATCTCCCTCCATCTCCACACCTGAGGTGGAAATGCGGTATCCGAGGAAGGAGACAGACTGCTGGAAAAACATACACTTCTCTGCAACAGTCGGGCCAGCACTTTGCGAACCAGGGACACATGCTCGGAGCGCGTAGCGGAATGCACCAGAATGTCATCGATGTAGACCACTACACCGCGACCAAGCATGTCCCGAAACACCTTGTTCACAAAGGACTGGAAGACGGATGGAGCATTGATCAAAACGTAGGGCATCACCAGGTATTCATAATGCCCCGTGGTTGTGCTGAATGATGTCTTCCACTCATCCCCCTCCCGAACACGCACCAGGTTGTACGCACTCCGGAGATCTAATTTGGTGAAGAAGCGCGCCCCATGCATTTACTCGATCACTGACGGAATGAGGGGAGAGGATAACTAAATGTGATCGTCTCCTTGTTCAGTGGTTGATAATCAATGCACGGGCGCAGACCTCCGTCTTTCTTCTTCACAAAGAAGGAACTCGAGGAGGCGGGTGAAGTGGAGGTACGTATATACCCCTGGTGCAGGGAATCGGTGACGTATGTTTCCATATCCGCCGTTTCAGCCTGCAACAGGGGGTACACATGACTCCTGGGAGGTACAGCGTCTACCCGGAGGTTTATCACGCAATCCCCCGCCCGATGAGGTGGTCAATTGGTAGCCTGCGTTTTTGAAAACGCGTGCACCAAATCGAGGTATTCGGGGGGAATGCGCACGGTGGAGGTACTGTCTGGACTTTCCACCGTGGTTGTACCAACGGAAACACCTAGACACCTACTCTGACACTCTCGCGACCACCCCGTGAGAACCCTCTGTGGCCATGAGAAGGTGGGGTTGTGGAGTGCTAACCAAGGGATACCTAATACCACAGGGAAAGCAGATCTGCTCACAATGAGTCTCCTGGGTAATCATGGTGACTGGTGCAGTAACTTCCTGAACAAACCCCGACCTAATGGTCGACTATCAAGTGCTCTGATGGGGAGTGGAATGGATAGGGGAACCAATAAAATGCCGAAATGGCGTGAAAATGCCCTGTCCATAAAGTTCCCAGCTGCACCTGAATCGACTAGCGCCTTACACTGGGCAACTACCTTGTGATCGGGAAAGTAGGGTTTGGGTACAGTGTGCAGCAGAGGGCTCTGAACGAGTGTGGGTGTTCGATACCTGGGGTGATGCGAAGAGTGCCCTGCCTGTCGCCTCCCGACCCAGAAGATCGTTGACGACATCGTGTGGTGTACTCTCCCTTTGTGCCACTAGAGTGGCACTGTCGCTGTCCTCCTCCGCTCTCTCGGACGGCGGCTCCACCCAGCTCCATCTGCTCGGGATCCAAGTCGTCCGGGGTGGGAACGGGCAGACCCCCTCCAGGACGTCCTCTGGCCGCCAGCAGGTTGTCCAAACGGATGGCCATGTCCACCAGTTGCGTGAAGGACAACATGGTGTCCCGGCAGGCTAGCTCCCGTCGGACTCCAGGGCTTTCCCCGAGAGTCAGGAAACGAGGACAGACACCTTCTCCCGCTCCGATGGGGCCGGCCTGATGCTGGAGAAGTAGAGCTCAAGTTGGAGGAGGAATCCTTGGCAGAGTGCCGCCTTCCCGTCAAACTCCCGTGGTCGGGATATCTGGATCCCTCCGGGTGCTGGGGTGTGGGTGGCTGGATCCGGTTGGCCAGCTGGTCTCGACATATCGGGTCCTCTCCTCTCCTGGCGTTGGACGACTTGAAGAACCCGATCCATCGCTTCCCCCAAGCTGGCCAGCATCGTGGAATGCTCCTGGACCCGTGCCACGACTCCAGGCATGCGCTCCTCTCCCGCTGATTCCATAGCAGGTGGGTGATTCTGTGATGAGTGTGATTAGAAGGAGTCAGGCGCAGGAGGGTAAATCACTGAATACAGAGTTCTGTCGTACACAGTTGCGCTGGATAGCGACAACAAAATACAGGCACAGGGGAACAATCTACCCTGGCAATACAAGGTACGGGTAGCTCCAACAAAATACAGGCACAGGGGAACAATCTACCCCGGCAATACAAGGTATGAGTAGCTCCACCGAGCTACACTCAACTCACATAAAACAATCACCCTCAAGGACAAGGGGGCAGAGGGAACACTTATAAACAGACTAATGAGGGGATATGAACCAGGTGTGTGTAATTGACAAGACAAGACAAATGGAATGATGAGATATGGAGCGGCAGTGGCTAGTAAGCCGGTGACGACGAACGCCGAAGCCCAAGGAGGGGAGGCAGCCTCGGAGGAAGTCATGACACCATGTTGTTTCATTTAAGGGGCATATTTGGCCCATGTTGTTTCATTTAAGGCCCATATTGTTTCATTTAAGGAGCATATTGTTTCATTTAAGGAGCATATTTGGCCCATGTTGTTTCATTTAAGGCCCATGTTGTTTCATTTAAGGAGCACATTTGGCCCATGTTGTTTCATTTAAGGGGCATATTTGGCCCATGTTGTTTCATTTAAGGGGCATATTTGGCCCATGTTGTTTCAATTAGGGGGCATATTTGGCCCATGTTGTTTCATTTAGGGGGCATATTTGGCCCATGTTGTTTCATTTAGGGGGCATATTTGGCCCATGTTGTTTCATTTAGGGGGCATATTTGGCCCATGTTGTTTCATTTAGGGGGCATATTTGGCCCATGTTGTTTCATTTAAGGGGCATATTTGGCCCATGTTGTTTCATTTAGGGGGCATATTTGGCCCATGTTGTTTAATTTTTAGAGAAAATAAATGGCATTTTTATATACCTATTTATTCACAGGTAAAATGTTGCCCAGCTATGGTCCAGCTACCCTCAATTTTGAGTAATGAACGGCTTCAATAAGGCAAGATTTTGGGGGCATTTTTGCTGCTGTGAATGAGATTTCAGGGGCAAATCTTGCAAATCTAGGGGCAAATGCACAAAGCAAATGTCAATTTCTAAGACTACCCAGAATGACTCCACTCTTTGTCGCTGTCTCTAATAACCTTTCACTCAACGTCAACAAAACAAAAGAGATGATCGTGGACTTCAGGAAACAGCAGAGGGTGCACCCCTCTATCCACATTGACGGGACCGCAGTGGAGAAGGTGGAAAGCTTCACATCACTGACAAACTGAAATGGTTCAGCGACGCAGACAGTGTGGTGAAGAAGGCGCAACAGAGCCTCTTCAAACTCAGGAGGCTGAAGAAATTTGGCTTGGCACCTAAAACCCTCACAAACTTTTACAGATGCACAATTGAGAGCATCCTGTTGGGCTGTATCACTGCCTGGTACGGCAACTGCACCGCCCGCAACCGGAGGCTGCGGCTCTCCAGAGGGTGGAGCGGTCTGCCGAACGCATTACCGGGAGCAAACTACCCGCCCTCCAAGACACTACAGCACCCAATGTCACAGGAAGGCCACAAAGATCATCAAGGACATCAACCACCCGAGCCACTGCCTGTTCACCCCGCTATCATCCAGAAGGCGAGGTCAGTACAGGTGCATCAAAGCTGGGACCGAGAGAATGAAAAACAGCTTCTATCTCAAGGCCATCAGACTGTTAAATAGCCATCACTAGCACATTAGAGGCTGCTGCTGCCAATTGAAATCACTGGCCACTTTAAGAAATGGAACACTAGTCAATTTAATAATGTTTACATATCTTGCGCTACTCATCTCATATGTACAGTGAGGGAAAAAAGTATTTGATCCCCTGCTGATTTTGTACGTTTGCCCACTGACAAAGAAATGATCAGTCTATAATTTTAATGGTAGGTTTATTTGAACAGTGAGAGACAGAATAACAACAAAAAATCCAGAAAGAAGCATGTCAAAAATGTTATGAATTGATTTGCATTTTAATGAGGGAAATAAGTATTTGACCCCCTCTCAATCAGAAAGATTTCTGGCACCAGGTGTCTTTTATACAGGTAACGAGCTGAGATTAGGAGCACACTCTTAAAAGGAGTGCTCCTAATCTCAGTTTGTTACCTGTATAAAAGACACCTGTCCACAGAAGCAATCAATCAATCAGATTCCAAACTCTCCACCATGGCCAAGACCAAAGAGCTCTCCAAGGATGTCAGGGACAAGATTGTAGACCTATACAAGGCTGGAATGGGCTACAAGACCATCGCCAAGCAGCTTGGTGAGAAGGTGACAACAGTTGGTGCGATTATTCGCAAATGGAAGAAACACATAAGAACTGTCAATCTCCCTCGGCCTGGGGCTCCATGCAAGATCTCACCTCGTGGAGTTACAATGATCATGAGAACGGTGAGGAATCAGCCCAGAACTACACGGGAGAATCTCATCAATGATCTCAAGGCAGCTGGGACCATAGTCACCAAGAAAACAATTGGTAACACACTACGCCGTGAAGGACTGAAATCCTGCAGCGCCCGCAAGGTCCCCCTGCTCAAGAAAGCACATATACAGGGCTGTCAGAAGTTTGCCAATGAACATCTGAATGATTCAGAGGAGAACTGGGTGAAAGTGTTGTGGTCAGATGAGACCAAAATCGAGCTCTTTGGTATCAACTCAACTCGCCGTGTTTGGAGGAGGAGGAATACTGCCTATGACCCCAAGAACACCATCCCCACCGTCAAACATGGAGGTGGAAACATTATGCTTTGGGGGTGTTTTTCTGCTAAGGGGACAGGACAACTTCACCGCATCAAAGGGACGATTGACGGGGCCATGCACCGTCAAATCTTGGGTGAGAACCTCCTTCCCTCAGCCAGGGCATTGAAAATGGGTCGTGGATGGGTATTCCAGCATGACAATGACCCAAAACACACGGCCAAGGCAACAAAGGAGTGGCTCAAGAAGAAGCACATTAAGGTCCTGGAGTGGCCTAGCCAGTCTCCAGACCTTAATCCCATAGAAAATCTGTGGAGGGAGCTGAATGTTCGAGTTGCCGAACGTCAGCCTCGAAACCTTAATGACTTGGAGAAGATCTGCAAAGAGGAGTGGGACAAAATCCCTCCTAAGATGTGTGCAAACCTGGTGGCCAACTACAAGAAATGTCTGACCTCTGTGATTGCCAACAAGGGTTTTGCCACCAAGTACTAAGTCATGTTTTGCAGAGATGTCAAATACTTATTTCCCTCATTAAAATGCAAATCAATTCATAACATTTTTGACATGCGTTTTTCTGGATTATTTTGTTGTTATTCTGTCTCTTACTGTTCAAATAAACCTACCATAAAAATTATAGACTGATCATGTCTTTGTCAGTGGGCAAACATACAAAATCAGCAGGGGATCAAATATTTTTTTCCCTCACTGTATATACTGTATTCTATTCTATAATATTCTACTGTATCTTAGTCCATGCCGCTCTGTCATTGCTTGTCCATGTATATATTCTTAAATTCCATTCCTTACTAGATTTGTGGGAATTGGGTATATGTTGTGAAATTGTTGGATATTACTTGTTAGATATTACTGCACTGTCGGAGCTAGAAGCACAAGCATTTCGCTACACCCGCTATAACATCTGCTAAACACGTGTATGTGACAAATACAATTTTATTTGATTTGATTTAATACTGTTTGTCTCAAACCTAGAGGAAGAAAAAAATGCTGGGTTTGAGAAACAGAGCATTTAGAAATTCCCTTCTGAGAGCCACTGTGCCACCCAGGTAGTGGATTAGGAGACTGGAGTGTTTTTTTTTTTTACTATGTAATCATCATGGCCAATAATATCCTTGTATTTAGTTAGAGACCCTTTCACTTCTCTACACCTTTGTTGTATCTCTCTGGGTTGTTTGCACAAAACATGACTGCATCCAAACGGCTCAGTGTGACCTACCACTGCAAATCACAATCAAAACGAAAGATTGTTGTGAACATTATGGAGCGTGAACTAAAAAGCTCAATGCACATCTCCATAATAAGAAACTGATAAACGGAGACAAACTCACTGTTCTGACTGCTGCATTATGCCAACATATTTGTAGAAATAATTTTACCACCTTTAGTACCTTTTCTCTCTTAATGTTCAGTCATCCCTCTATTGTGTCCTTATCAAGACAGACACCAGAACCTGCTCTGCGTCCCAAACCTCCTCTGCGTCCCAAATGAAACCCTATTCCCTACATAGTGCACTACTTCCCATAGGGCTCTGGTCAAAAGTAGTGCACTATGTAGGAAACAGTGGGGCATTTGGGATGCAAATCCTCTCTGTTCCTGTGGACCCCTTAGAGGTTGCAGGTGCCAGTTCATAGTTTCCACTCAGGCAGAGAGAGGGGTACCTTTGTTGCCTGTACTGTAAGGGCCCCGTTTAGTCGGTTGCTCTGGCGACTGCCAAGTGTGAGTTTGTCAATTAGAGAATCAGACGGGAACCACAGGGTTGCCAGGGCGGGTTGCCAGGGTGGGTTGCCAGGCTCTGACCCCAGCTCTGTCCCATCACCCTGGAACACACTACTAGCAGGGGAACTCCAGAATGGAGGGAGTGATGTATGTTCAGCAAACACACACACACACACACACACACACACACACACACACACACACACACACACACACACACACACACACACACAAACACACACACACACACACACACACACACACACAAACACACACACACACAAACACACACACACACACACACACACACACACACACACAGACACACACACAAACACACACACACACTCTGGTCATGTCAGTCTCTCTGCCATCAGACAAGACCTGACATGTTGAACGAGAGAATGTGATGGAGCTTCCAATGCGAAAGGCAAACCAGAGAAAGGAAGGTATAATTAAAGTAATTTCTCTAGGAATCATCTATGGTATGAATACAGGACTAGTAATAATTAAAGTCATTTCTCTAGGAATCATCGATGGTATGAATACCAGACTGTGTGAATAGAGGTCTGACACCTTTCACAAGGAGAGGGAGCTTTAGGAGATGGTCATTATGGAATAAAGAAAACTTCAACAAAGATCTTAAACCTAAAGAAAAGTAGTTTATTGTATTGTTATAATTTTTCTTTCACTAAATGAAATGAAATAATATGGTTTTTAGAAACATCATTTACTAACATCCTTTACTGTGTTGTGTAGTAAAGAAATACAGTAAAAATACAGTATAAAGCAACAATACAGTTGTATAGTGAAGACATACAGTATAAATACAGTATAAAGCAACAATACATTTGTGTAGTCAAGACATGCAGTATAAATAAATGTTAATAGAAAGTTAGCAAAAATAGATAAGATCTTGCTACCATGTAGCAAGTAAACTGGGTTAAATATCTGTCAATTTGTGGAAAAATCACCCTGATTAACTCTTTAGTATTATCCCAGTTTACCTATTTGCTTATGGTCTTGCATACGCATAGCGAACAGTTTTTTAAATTATATGAGAAAAAAATATTCCATTTTATTTGGAACGGCAAGCCAGACTATTTATATAATGAATATGAATTCGGAGGACAGACCTATCACTAAAAGCTTCAGTCATACAAAAGTTATACTTAAATCCGAACTGGTTCTCTAGCAAATTAGTAAGATTGTCTCACACAATGTTCAAGAATGGCATTTTTCCCTTTACTCAGATTACAACCTCTCACTTTCAGTTATTTGAAAAGGAAATTAATCTCCCAAATATCACTATTTCTAAAACAAGCCATAGAAAGTTGGTTGCAATTTCAATTTAATCCTCCAGAAACGACAGAACAAATAATGCAACAAATATTGTGGTTAAACTCAAATATACTAATTGATAAAAAAAAACTGTATTTTTTGACAAAATGTTTAAAAAATGTATAATCTTCGTAAATGCTATCATCGGTAGGACTGGTGGAGTTATGTTCCACATGCAGCTAACAAAAACATGTGGAAATGTCTGCTCCACCCAAAATTACAACCAAATAATTGCAGCATTACGGCAAAAATGGAAGAGGAAAGTGGAAGGGGGAAAAAGTAAGGAACTTGTCTGTCGGCCCTGCATTAAAGAACATAATTGGTTAAAGAAAACTGTGATAAATAAAACAGTATACCAGTTTTAAGAGGCTCCTCTGTCCTCCACTCGTTACCTGTATTAATGGCACCTGTTTGAACTTGTTATCAGTATAAAAGACACCTGTCCACAACCTCAAACAGTAACACTCCAAACTCCACTATGGCCAAGACCAAAGAGCTGTCAAAGGACACCAGAAACAAAATTGTAGACCTGCACCAGGCTGGGAAGACTGAATCTGCAATAGGTAAGCAGCTTGGTTTGAAGAAATCAACTGTGGGAGCAATTATTAGGAAATGGAAGACATACAAGACCACTGATAATCTCCCTCGATCTGGGGCTCCACGCAAGATCTCACCCCGTGGGGTCAAAATGATCACAAGAACGGTGAGCAAAAATCCCAGAACCACACGGGGGGACCTAGTGAATGACCTGCAGAGAGCTGGGACCAAAGTAACAAAGCCTACCATCAGTAACACACTACGCCGCCAGGGACTCAAATCCTGCAGTGCCAGACGTGTCCCCCTGCTTAAGCCAGTACATGTCCAGGCCCGTCTGAAGTTTGCTAGAGTGCATTTGGATGATCCAGAAGAGGATTGGGAGAATGTCATATGGTCATATGGTCATATGGTTCTCCCGAGTGGCGCAGTGGTCTAAGGCACTGCATCGCAGTGCTAGCTGTGCCACTAGAGATCCTGGTTCGAATCCAGGCTCTGCTGTAGCCGGCCGCAACCGGGAGACCAATGGGGCAGCGCACAATTGGCCCAGGGTAGGGGAGGGAATGGCCGGCAGGGAGGTAGCTCAGTTGGTAGAGCATGGCGTTTGCAACGCCAGGGTTGTGGGTTCGATTCCCACGGGGGGCCAGTATGAAAAGAAAAAAGAAAAATGTATGCACTAACTGTAAGTCGCTCTGGATAAGAGCGTCTGCTAAATGACGTAAAATGTAAAAATGTCAGATGAAACCAAAATATTACTTTTTGGTAAAAACTCAACTCGTCGTGTTTGGAGGACAAAGAATGCTGAGTTGCATCCAAAGAACACCATACCTACTGTGAAGCATGGGGGTGGAAACATCATGCTTTGGGGCTGTTTTTCTGCAAAGGGACCAGGACGACTGATCCGTGTAAAGGAAAGAATGAATGGGGCCATGTATCGTGAGATTTTGAGTGAAAACCTCTGTATATATGGGGGATTGGAAGTGATACAGGAGATCTGCATGGAGGAATGGTAGGAATTGTAGGATTTTTTATGAATTTATTTGCAAATTATGGTGGAAAATAAGTATTTGGTTAATAACAAAAGTTTCTCAATACTTTGTTGTATACCCTTTGTTGGCAATGACACAGGTCAAACATTTTCTGTAAGTCTTCACAAGGTTTTCACACACTGTTGCAGGTATTTTGGCCCATTCCTCCATGCAGATCTCCTCTAGAGCAGTGATGTTTTGGGGCTGTCGCTGGGCAACACGGACTTTCAACTCCCTCCAAAGATTTTCTATGGGGTTGAGATCTGGAGACTGGCTAGGCCACTCCAGGACCTTGAAATGCTTCTTACGAAGCCACTCCTTCATTGCCCGGGCGGTGTGTTTGGGATCATTGTCATGCTGAAAGACCCAGCCACGTTTCATCTTCAATGCCCTTGCTGATGGAAGGAGGTTTTTACTCAAAATCTCACGATACATGGCCCCATTCATTCTTTCCTTTACACGGATCAGTCGCCCTGGTCCCTTTGCAGAAAAACAGCCCCAAAGCATTATGTTTCCACCCCCATGCTTCACAGTAGGTATGGTGTTCTTTGGATGCAACTCAGCATTCTTTGTCCTCCAAACACGACGAGTTGAGTTTTTACCAAAAAGTTATATTTTGGTTTCATCTGACCATATGACATTCTCCCAATCCTCTTCTGGATCATCCAAATGCACTCTAGCAAACTTCAGACAGGCCTGGACATGTACTGGCTTAAGCAGGGGGACACGTCTGGCACTGCAGGATTTGAGTCCCTGGCGGCGTAGTGTGTTACTGATGGTAGGCTTTGTTACTTTGGTCCCAGCTCTCTGCAGGTCATTCACTAGGTCCCCCCGTGTGGTTCTGGGATTTTTGCTCACCGTTCTTGTGATCATTTTGACCCCACGGGGTGAGATCTTGCGTGGAGCCCCAGATCGAAGGAGATTATCAGTGGTCTTGTATGTCTTCCATTTCCTAATAATTGCTCCCACAGTTGATTTATTCAAACCAAGCTGCTTACCTATTGCAGATTCAGTCTTCCCAGCCTGGTGCAGGTCTACAATTTTGTTTCTGGTGTCCTTTGACAGCTCTTTGGTCTTGGCCATAGTGGAGTTTGGCGTGTGACTGTTTGAGGTTGTGGACAGGTGTCTTTTATTCTGATAACAAGTTCAAACAGGTGCCATTAATACAGGTAACGAGTGGAGGACAGAGGAGCCTCTTAAAGAAGAAGTTACAGGTCTGTGAGAGCCAGAAATCTTGCTTGTTTGTAGGTGACCAAATACTTATTTTCCACCATTATTTGCAAATAAATTCATAAAAAATCCTACAATGTAATTTTCTGGAGAAAAGAAATTCTCAATTTGTCTGTCATAGTTGACGTGTACATATGATGAAAATTACAGGCCTCTCTCATCTTTTTAAGTGGGAGAACTTGCACAATTGGTGGCTGACTAAATACCCCCCCCCCCCCCCCCCCACTGTATATATGGGGGATTGGAAGTGATACAGACAATTACATTGATGGAAGTTACAATCTATCTGCAATTTTAAAGCTGATCTAGCCCCTAAAAAAAAAATAGACATGCAGTATAAACACAGTATAAAGCAACAATACAGTTGTGTAGTAAAGACATACAGTATAAATACAGTATAAAGCAGCAATACAGTTATATGGTAAAGTATCAACAAAATAAATACAGTATAAAGCAACAATACAGTTGTATAATAAAGAAATACAGTATAAATGCAGTATAAAGCAACAATACAGTTGTATAGTAAAGACATACAATATAAATACAATATAAAGCAACTGTAGAGTTGTAAAGTAAACGATAAATAGAATAAATACAGTATAAAGCAACAATACAGTTGTATAGTAAAGTATCAACAGAATAAATACAGTATAAAGAAACAATACAGTTTAAAAGAAAAGTATCAACAGAAGAAATACAGTAAAAAAACAACAATACAGTTGTATAATAAAGAAATACAGTGTAAATACAGTATAAAGCAACAATACAGTTGTATAGTAAAGTATCAACAGAAGAAATACAGTATAAGCAACAATACAGTTGTATAGTAAAGAAATACAGTATAAATACAATATAAAGTAACAATACAGTTGTATAGTTAAGACATACAACATAAATACAGTATAAAGCAACAATACAGTTATATGGTAAAGTATCAACAAAATACAGACAGTATAAAGCAACAATACAGTTGTATAGTAAAGTATCAACAGAAGAAATACAGTATAAGCAACAATACAGTTGTATAGTTAAGACATACAACATAAATACAGTATAAAGCAACAATACAGTTATATGGTAAAGTATCAAATAAATACAGACAGTATAAAGCAACAATACAGTTGTATAGTAAAGTATCAACAGAAGAAATACAGTATAAAGAAACAATACAGTTTAATAGAAAAGTATCAACAGAATAAAGACAGTATGAAGCAAAAAATACAGTTGTATAGTAAATTATCAACAGAATAAATATAGTATATAGCAAAAATACAGTTGTATAGTAAAGACATACAGTATAAATACAGTATAGAGCAACAATACAGTTATATGGTAAAGTATCAACAAAATACAGACAGTATAAAGCAACAATACAGTTGTATAGTAAAGTATCAACAGAAGAAATACAGTATAAGCAACAATACAGTTGTATAGTTAAGACATACAACATAAATACAGTATAAAGCAACAATACAGTTATATGGTAAAGTATCAAATAAATACAGACAGTATAAAGCAACAATACAGTTGTATAGTAAAGTATCAACAGAAGAAATACAGTATAAAGAAACAATACAGTTTAATAGAAAAGTATCAACAGAATAAAGACAGTATGAAGCAAAAAATACAGTTGTATAGTAAGGTATCAACAGTATAAATACAGTATTAAACAACAAAATAGATGATTAGTAAAGTATCAACAGAAGAAATACAGAATAAAGCAACAATACAGATTAATAGAAAAGTATCAACAGAATAAATATAGTATATAGCAAAAATACAGTTGTATAGTAAAGAAATAAAGTATAAATGCAGTATAAATTAACAATACAGTTGTTTAGTAAAGTATCAACAGTATAAATACAGTATAAAGCAACAGTACAGTTGAATAGAAAAGTATCAACAGAATAAATACAGTATAAAGCAAAACATACAGTTGTATAGTAAAGACATACAGTATAAGTACAGTATAAAACAACAATACAGTTGTATAGTAATGTATAAACAAAATACATACATTATAAAGCAACAATACAGTTGTATAGTAAAGATATTCAGTATAAATACAGTATTAAGCAACAAAATAGTTTATTAGTAAAGCAACAACAGAAGAAATAGAGAATAAAGCAACAGTACAGTTGAATAGAAAAGTTTCAACAGAATAAATACAGTATAAAGCAAAACATTCAATTGTATATTAAATAAATGCAGTATAAAGCAACAATACAGTTTTATAGTAAAGACATACAATATAAATACAGTATAAAGCAACAGTACAGTTGTATAGTAAAGTATCAACAGAATAAATACAGTATAAAGCAACAATTTAGTGCTTCAGTTAGTGCTAAATACGGCTGCTAGAATCCTGACTAGAACCAAGAATTTTGATCATATTACTCCAGTGCTAGCTTCCCTACACTGGCTTCCTGTTAAGGCAAGGGCTGATTTCAAGGTTTTACTGTTAACCTATAAAGCGTTACATGGGCTTGCTCCTACCTATCTTTCCGAGTTGGTCCTGCCGTACATACCAATACGTACGCTACGGTCACAAGACGCAGGCCTCCTAATTGTCCCTAGAATTTCTAAGCAAACAGCGGGAGGCAGGGCTTTCTCCTATAGATCTCCATTTTTATGGAACAGTCTGCCTACCCATGTGAGAGACGCAGACTCGGTCTCAACCTTTAAGTCTTTACTGAAGACTTATCTCTTCAGTAGGTCATATGATTGAGTGTAGTCTGGCCCAGGAGTGTGAAGGTGAACGGAAAGGCTCTGGAGCAACGAACAGCCCTTGCTGTCTCTGCCAGGCCGGTTCCCCTCTCTCCACTGGGGTTCTCTGCCTCTAACCCTGTTACAGGGGCTGAGTCACTGGCTCGCTGGTGCTCTTTCATGCCGTCCCTAGGAGGGGTGCGTCACATGAGTGGGTTGAGTTGCTGACGTGATCTTCCTGTCTGGGTTGGCGCCCCCCCTTGGTTTGTACTGTGGTGGAGACCTCTGTGGGCTATACTCGGCCTTGTCTCAGGATTGTAAGTTGGTGGTTGAGGATATCCCTCTAGTGGTGCGGGGGCTGTGCTTTGGCAGAGTGGGTGGGGTTATATCCTTCCTGTTTGGCCCTGTCCGGGGGTTTCTTCGGATGGGGCCACAGTGTCTCCGGACCGCTCCTGTCTCAGCCTCCAGTATTTATGCTGCAGTAGTTTATGTGTCGGGGGGCTGGGGTTAGTTGGTTATACCTGGAGTACTTCTCCTGTCTTATCCAGTGTCCTGTGTGAATTTAAGTATGCTCTCTCTAATTCTCTCGTTCTCTCTTTCTCTCTGAGAACCTGAGCCCTAGGACCATACGTCAGGACTACCGGGCATGCTGACACCTTGCTGTCCCCAGTCCGCCTGGCCTTGCTGCTATTCCAGTTTCAACTGTTCTGCCTGCGGTTACGAAACCCCTACCTGTCCCAGACCTGCTGTTTTCAACTCTTAATGATCGGCTATGAAAAGCCAACTGAGAGACCTGAGCCCTAGGACCATACGTCGGGACTACCGGCCGTGGTGACTCCTTGCTGTCCCCAGTCCGCCTGGCCTTGCTGCTATTCCAGTTTCAACTGTTCTGCCTGCGGTTATGGAACCCCTACCTGTCCCAGACCTGCTGTTTTGAACTCTTAATGATCGGCTATGAAAAGCCAACTGAGATTTATTCCTGATTATTATTTGACCATGCTTGTCACTTATGAACATTTTTGAACATCTTGGCATGGTTCTGTTATAATCTCCACCCGGCACAGCCAGAAGAGGACTGGCCACCCCTCATAGCCTGGTTCCTCTCTAGGTTTCTTCCTAGGTTTTGGCCTTTCTAGAGAGTTTTTCCTAGCCACCGTGCTTCTACACCTGCATTACTAGCTGTTTGGGGTTTTAGGCTGGGTTTCTGTACAGCACTTCGAGATATTAGCTGATGTACGAAGGGCTATATAAAATAAAATTGATTGATTGACAATACATTTGAATAGAAACGTATCAACAGAATAAATACAGTATAAAGGAAAACATACAGTTGTATAGCTAAGTATCCACAGTATAAATACAGTATAAAGCAACAATACTGTTGTATAGTTAAGACATACTGTATAAATACAGTATAAAGCAACCATACAGGTGTTTAGTAAAGTATCAACAGAAGAAATACAGCAAAAAGCAACAATAACGTTGTGTAATAAAGAAATACAGTATAAATACAGTATAAAGCAACAATACAGTTGTATAGTAAAGTATCAATAGAAGAAATACAGTATAAAGCAACAATACAGTTGTATAGTAAAGAAAGACAGTATAAATACAATATAAAGCAACAATACAGTTGAATAGCAAAGACATACGGCATACATACAGTATAAAGCAACAATACAGTTGTATAGTAAATTATCAACAGAAGAAATATAGTATATAGCAAAAATACAGTTGTAAAGTAAAGATAGAGTATAAATACAGTATAGAGCAACAATACAGTTATATGGTAAAGTATCAACAAAATACAGATAGTATAAAGCAACAATACAGTTGTATAGTAAAGATATTCAGTATAAATACAGCATTAAACAACAATATAGTTGATTAGTAAAGTATCAACAGAAGAAATACAGAATAAAGCAACAATACAGTTGAATAGAAAAGCATCAACAGAATAAATACAGTATAAAGCAAAACATACAGTTGTATAGTATAGTATCAACAGTATAAATACAGTATAAAGCAACAATACAGGTGTATAGTAAAGTATCAACAGAAGAAATACAGTAAAAAGCAACAATACAGTTGTATAATAAAGAAATACAGTATAAATACAGTATAAAGCAACAATACAGTTGCATAGTAAATACATACAACATAAACACAGTATAAAGCAACAATACAGTTATATGGTAAAGTATCAATGAAATACATACATTATAAAGCAAAAATACAGTTGTATAGTAAAGATATTCAGTATAAATATAGTATATAGCAAAAATACAGTTGTATAGTAGATTATAACAGAATAAATATAGTATATAGCAAAAATACAGTTGTATAGTAAAGACATACAATATAAATACAGTATAAAGCAACAATACAGTTGTATAGTAATGTATCAACAGAAGAACTATTGTGTAAAGCAACAATACCGTTGTATATTAAAGAAATACAGTATAAATGCAGTATAAAACAACAATACAGTTATATGGTAAAGTATCATCAAAATAAATACAGTATAAAGCAACAATACAGTTGTATAGTAAAGATATACAGTATAAATACAGCATAAAACAACAATACAGTTATATGGTAAAGTATCAACAAAATAAATACAGTATAAAGCAACAATACAGTTGTATAGTAAAGATATACAGTATAAATACAGTATAAAGCAACAAAACAGTTGATTAGTAAAGTATCAACAGAATAAATACAGTATAAAGCAACAAAATGTCACGCTCGTCTAAGGAGGGAGAGGACCAAGGCGCAGCGTTGAAAGCAAACATATTTATTTTATCAAGATCACACGATCAAAACAACGAAACGTGACGTCCTTGGTTACAAAAACAAACCAACACGGAACAAGAAACCACAACACAAAGTGAAAAGACCGATAGTTAAATATGGCTCCCAATCAGAGACAACCAGCTGTCACTCGTTGCCTCTGATTGGGAGTCACTCAGCCCAACATAGAAAATCAAACATAGAATACACACCCTGGCTCAACATAACATTGTCCCCAGAGCCGGAGCCGGACTGACGATACGCACCCCTGGCTTGGTGCGTGGAGCCGGAATGGACCGGACTGGGCTGGCGACGCGCACCACAGACTTGGTGCGGAGAGCAGGAACGGGCCGGACAGGGCTGACGAAACGCACCACAGACTTGGTGCGGAGAGCAGGCACGGGCCGTGCCGGACTGATGACGCACACCACTGGCTTGGTGCGGGGAGCTTGGATGGGCCGGACTGGGCTGGCGACGCACCCCGTAGGCTTGGTGCGTGGAGCAGGGACTGGCCGGGCTGGGCTGGCGACGCACACCGTAGGCTTGGTGCGGAGAGCAGGAACGGGCCGGCCAGGGCTGACGAAACGCACCACAGAGTTGGTGCGGAGAGCAGGCACGGGCCGTGCCGGACTGATGACGCACACCACTGGCTTGGTGCGGGGAGCTTGGATGGGCCGGACTGGGCTGGCGACGCACCCCGTAGGCTTGGTGCGTGGAGCAGGGACAGGCCGGGCTGGGCTGGCGACGCGCACCGTACACTTGGTGCGAGGGGCTGGAACAGGCCGGACCGTACTGAGGACACACACCACTGGCTCTACCTCGGGATCTGGAACGGGCCGGACCGGACTGGTAACACACCCCAGTACCTCTCGCCGTGCCTCTACATCCTCCATCCCCTCTTCGACCAGTGGCCCCCGTAACCTGGCGGCCTCCTCTGGCAACCCGCTGGGCCGCTCTATCGCGGCCTCCTGCTGGTCCGACGTCGTGAGCCCCCGCCTAAAAATGTTTAGGGGTCTCTCCTCCCCGTGGGCCAGGCCTCCATCGTTCTCGCCAGACTCTCACCCCACTGCTCCAAAGTCCAACCTCTCTCCTCTTCTCTTGGCTTGGCCCAGTCGAGACTCCTACTCAACTGCTCCCAAGTCCATCCTCTCTCTTCTTCACGCTGCTTGGTCCTGTTATGGTGGTTTCTTCTGTCACGCTCGTCTAAGGAGGGAGAGGACCAAGGCGCAGCGTTGAAAGCAAACATATTTATTTTATCAAGATCACACGATCAAAACAACGAAACGTGACGTCCTTGGTTACAAAAACAAACCAACACGGAACAAGAAACCACAACACAAAGTGAAAAGACCGATAGTTAAATATGGCTCCCAATCAGAGACAACCAGCTGTCACTTGTTGCCTCTGATTGGGAGTCACTCAGCCCAACATAGAAAATCAAACATAGAATACACACCCTGGCTCAACATAACATTGTCCCCAGAGCCAGGGCGTGACACAAAACAGTTGAATAGAAACGTATTAACAGAATAAATACAGTATAAAGCAAAACATACAGTTGTATAGTTAAGTATCTACAGTATAAATACAGTATAAAGCAACAATACAGTTTTATAATAAAGAAATACAGTATATGTACAGTATAAAGCAACAAGACAGTTATATAGTAAAGAGATACAGTACAAATACAGTATAAAGCAACAATACAGTTGTATAGTAAAGACACACAGTATAAATACAGTATAAAGCAACACTATTGTTGTATAGTAAATTATCAACAGAAGAAATACAGTGTAAAGCAACAATACAGTTGTATAGTAAAGACATACAGTATAAATACAGTATAAAGCAACAATACTGGTGTATAGTAAAGTATCAACAGAAGAAATACAGTATTAAGCAAAAATACAGTTGTATAATAAAGAAATACAGTATAAATACAGTATAAAGCAACAATACAGTTGTATAGTAAACAAATACAGTATAAATACAGTATAAAGCCAAACATACAGTTGTATAGTAAAGTATCAACAGTATAAATACAGTATAAAGCAACAACACAGGTGTATAGTAATGTATCAACAAAATAAATACATTATATAGCAACAATACAGTTGCATAATAAAGAAATAAGGGATGAATACAGTTGAAAAGCAACATTACAGTTGTATAGTAAAGACATACAATATAAATACAGTATAAAGCAACAATACAGTTGTATAGTAATGTATCAACAGAAGAAATATAGTGTAAAGCAACAATACCGTTGTATATTAAAGAAATACAGTATAAATGCAGTATAAAACAACAATTCAGTTGTATAGTAAAGACATACAGTATAAATACAGTATAAAGCAACAATACAGTTATATGGTAAAGTATCAACAAAATAAATACAGTATAAAGCAACAATACAGTTGTATAGTAAAGATATACAGTATAAATACAGTGTAAAACAACAATACAGTTGTATAGTAAAGATATACAGTATAAATACAGTATAAAACAACAATACAGTTATATGGTAAAGTATCAACAAAATAAATACAGCATAAAGCAACAATACACTTGTATAGTAAAGATATACAGTATAAATACAGTATAATGCAACAAAACAGTTTATTAGTAAAGTATCAACAGAAGAAATACAGTATAAAGCAACAATACAGTTGAATAGAAAAGTATCAACAGAATAAATACAGTATAAAGTAAAACATACAGTTGTATAGTTAAGTATCCACAGTATAAATACAGTATATAGCAACAATACAGTTGTATAGTAAAGACATACTGTGTAAATACAGTATAAAGCAACAATACAGTTGTATAATAAAGAAATACAGTATAAATACAGTATAAAGCAACAATACAGTTGTATAGTAAAGTATCAACAGAAAAAATACAGTATGAAGCAAAAATACAGGTATCCATTTCTTACAATATTATGAAAAAATGTAAGGGAAAGTTTAAGAGGCAGGAAGAGGGAAACATCTGGATGTGGTGGTTTAGTGTCCGCCAGACGGATGGGTTAGGGAGGGTTAGTTCCTGGTGGTTTAGTGTCCGCCAGACGGATGGGTTAGGGAGGGTTAGTTCCTGGTGGTTTAGTGTCCGCCAGACGGATGGGTTAGGGAGGGTTAGTTCCTGGTGGTTTAGTGTCCGCCAGACGGATGGGTTAGGGAGGGTTAGTTCCTGGTGGTTTAGTGTCCGCCAGACGGATGGGTTAGGGAGGGTTAGTTCCTGGTGGTTTAGTGTCCGCCAGACGGATGGGTTAGGGAGGGTTAGTTCCTGGTGGTTTAGTGTCCGCCAGACGGATGGGTTAGGGAGGGTTAGTTCCTGGGGGGGTAGTTTACGATGGTCGGGTTAGGATTAGTTAGGGTTAGAGTTAGTTCCTGGGGGGGTTAGAGTTGGCTACTGGGGGGGGTCCTCAGTATTATTTGATCCTGTGAGGTTCAATTAAGTGGTTCGTTTACCCCTCCCGCGGAGTGTATTATCACGCCTCCCGTGAAGTGTGTGAATTGGAGCCAGGTCAGAGCCGGGTTGAGGTGTTATTCATTATTTTTCCGCCTGTCGGATCCCATGAGGGGGTCGGAGAGACGGAGGCTGCAGGAGCAGGGGAGGACCAGGGGCAGGGCGCTGGAGGACGTCAAACACACTCAAAGCCTCTGGCTGCCCCAGGATTCTGATCAGCAAAGCATATCCCACACCTGCACCGGACCAGCCTGGCCTGGACTTGGGGTACAATGGAAACTCTCTCTGAGGGCTGATGGAGACACGGGCTATTAACAACCTCTCTGATTAAATATACTTTATTAACCCCTTCTCTTGTTCTGATTAGAACCCTTCTGTTATTCTGACTAGAACCTTTCTGTTATTCTGACAAAACCCTTCTGTTTTTTTGACAAAACTCTTCTGTTATTCTGATTAGAACCCTTCTGTTATTCTGACTAGAACCTTTCTGTTATTCTGACAAAACCCTTCTGTTTTTTTGACAAAACTCTTCTGTTATTCTGATTAGAACCTTTCTGTATACCCTTCTGTTTTTTTGACAAAACTCTTCTGTTATTCTGACTAGAACCCTTCTGTTATTCTGACTAGAAACTTTCTGTTATTCTGAGAAAACCCTTCTGTTTTTTTGACAAAACTCTTCTGTTCTTCTGACTAGAACCCTTCTGTTATTCTGACTAGAACCTTTCTGTTATTCTGACTAGAACCTTTCTGTTATTCTGACTAGAACCCTTCTGTTATTCTGACTAGAACCCTTCTGTTTTTTTGACAAAACTCTTCTGTTAGTCTGACTAGAACCCTTCTGTTATTCTGACTAGAACCTTTCTGTTTTTCTGACAAAACTCTTCTGTTATTCTGACTAGAACCCTTCTGTTATTCTGACTAGAACCTTTCTGTTATTCTGACTAGAACCCTTCTGTTATTCTGACTAGAACCCCTCTGTTGTTCTGACTAGAACCTTCTGTTGTTCTGACTTGAACCCTTCTGTTCTTCTGACTAAAATCCTTATTTATTCTGACTTGAACCCTTCTTTTCATCTGACGTAAACTCTACTGTTATTCTGACTAGAACCTTTCTGTTATTGTGACTTTAATGGAATCATGAAGCAGTACCAGAAAGAAAACAGAAAGTGGCGCGGCCCTAGATCCATACATTTTTTTTACATTTACATTTATGTCATTTAGCAGACGCTCTTATCCAGAGTGACTTACATGAGCAATTAGGGTTAAGTGCCTTGCTTAAGGGCACATCGACAGATTTTTCACCTAGTCGGCTCGGGGATTGGAACCAGCGACCTTTCGGTTACTGGCACAACGCTCTTACCCACTAAACTACCTGCCGCCCTACGTCTCAACAGTCCATAGTTTCTGATTATGATCCATAGACCACAGACTTTTCCTCTAGTTTTGCCACCTTCTAACAATGTTTATATGTGTAATCTTTATAGGTGTAATCCTTAAACACGTACAATCCTTATTGTATGTATAATATTTAATGGTGTAACCATTATAGGAGGTAGACATTAATTTGTATATTGCATCCGGTGATGCTCTGATATTCAAGCTGAAAGGTGGATGTATGGTCTTTAGAGAAGGGTTCTGAACCCAGAGTGGAGGGAAAGAAGGGTTCTGAACGCCAGAGTGGAGGGAGAGAAGGGTTCTTAACCCAGAGTGGAGGGCAGAAGGGTTCTGAACCCAGAGTGGAAAGAAAGAAGGGTTCTGAACGCAGAGTGGAGGGAGAGAAGGGTTCTGAACCCAGAGTGGAGGGGCAGAAGGGTTCTGAACCCAGAGTGGAAAGAAAGAAGGGTTCTGAACCCAGAGTGGAGGGAGACAAGGGTTCTGAACCCAGAGTGGAGGGCAGAAGGGTTCTGAACCCAGAGTGGAGGGGCAGAAGGGTTCTGAACCCAGAGTGGAAAGAAAGAAGGGTTCTGAACCCAGAGTGGAGGGGCAGAAGGGTTCTGAACCCAGAGTGGAAAGAAAGAAGGGTTCTGAACCCAGAGTGGAGGGAGACAAGGGTTCTGAACCCAGAGTGGAGGGAGAGAAGGGTTCTGAACCCAGAGTGGAGGGGCAGAAGGGTTCTGAACCCAGAGTGGAGGGGAAGAAGGGTTCTGAACCCAGAGTGGAGAGAGAAGAGACAGAAGCATTGAGGAATGCACAGGTCTGCCCCCTCCCCAGCACCCCCAGACCCAGATTCTAACCCCCTCCTCTCCAGCCCCCACCCTTCCCTCCTCCCTCTCATCTTTTCTCTGTTAATTGGACCCGCTGTTCTTGGCTGTGGGCCAGATCACACTGTCACTTAGTGGTTGTAATAATGTATTAGCCCCTCTACTCAATCCTATAATCATAGCCCCAGCCGAGGTTAGCCCACCCTCTT
>CM062497.1:1457514-1500014 GCA_031479575.1 Coregonus ussuriensis
GTTTGTCTAATTCAATTAATTCAATTTTGATTCAGGATATTTCTCATGAGTGGTTGGACAGGAAATGAACCTTCTCCTCGCGTCGGTAATGAAGGGGTTACTAATATGACGTCAGTGCTCCCTCAGTCAGTGAAAGGAGATACAAATGTCCTCCGAGATATTTGAGAAACTTGGAAATTTCTTCAATTTAGGGGACAGAAATGAATGAATGCCCTGCAAACAGTGATATATGCAGTCTTTATAGAATGGCTCTCTAAGCAATTAGTTTTTACATTTAGGGTTTTTGACTTTGGAGTGGTACTTCACTGATAGACTAGTTTTGTGGGGTTTTGCTTGGAGTTTAGGGGCGCTATATGCTAGGGTATGCTGAAATGTAGTTCGTAGGCAACGAAAATGAAAGCAACGAGTGATGAATGTCATATAGTAGGCTATACATTTTTTTCCCGGAGAGAAATTGCGCTTTAAGCACGAGCCCTTAGCTAAACGTTATTTCCTCCCGTTTCTAACATGCAAGCTCAAAGTACTGGTGTCGACGGATTTTGCGTCCCACTCATTTACAAGGATTACTGAAATCTTCCGTAGATTATAATTCGATGTGTGCTGAAATGTCGATTGAGACCGAGATGGATTGCTCGTCTGTTGGACGTTCTCACGAGGCACTCCAGCCTTTTGTCTGGAGAGAACGGCAGGATGTCGAGATAAAGGGAAAGAACAGAGAATTCGCGGCCATTTCAGTTGGGAGAGTTCTGCATCCATAGAAAGATTTGGCAGTTTCTGAAGAACCAGCTCACAATCCAAACCCCGTTTGAAACGGAGGGGTGTAAAACGTGATTGACACCCATTTTTATTTTGGGGGAAAAGAACCCTGTTGGTTTAGATTCCAAGTTTCTTGTCAGTTAAATGTAATTATAATGCTTTTTTAAAAATACAATAATCAAGCAAAATGACTGCAGAGTATGGTATTGATTCATTTGGATTGTAATATGGTTAACTGTCAATAGTTTTGTGTTTCAGCAACTTTGTGGTGGTGAATGATGGAACAGAACATGTTTTTAAACATGGTAGGCTACATTTCTAATTGTCTGTAGCCACAAGAAGCGAGCATGCAGTGAATCAGTGAACGCAATGCTTTCTCACCCTGGAATTCTAAAGTACGGATGGACTACAGTTTATATTTTCTATTCCATTTTTATCACTAGCTTCTCGATTTCTACTGTGACGTTCATACACGACTAGCCTCTCTACTGACCAGTTTTAGCATCATTTTCCATAATAATAATATTTATAAATCCCCATCATAAAAACAAGCAAGTACAAAGACCCACAGGGTTTCTACCATGTCTGGCATATCTTTGCGACTTTGTATTAAGGCATAAAATATGGTTAAAAGTATCAAGCCATCAAACAGCTATAACAATTATGAATATGAATGATAATAATTACAGGTTTATGGATTTTATTTATACAAAATAATTGAATGTAAGTTGTCCAATGTTGGGGTTAAATTATTAATTAATGTGTATTTTCCCCTGACGTAATCAAAAAAAATACTTTGCATATTTGATGACATCCATGCCTGGCCCCTGCAAAAAGTCGAGGTTGATCACACACAAAGAGAGAGATAACAATATCCTTCATGTAAGTAAAGGTTGGTTGTGTATAATCTTTATAGAAAATAAAAACATTCCTTGTAACATGTTGACAATCATATCTTCCAGATATGCCTATAGGTAAGGTCCATTGGCAATGTCCCTTTCCCTTTTTAGCATGGTGATATGGCTCCAGATTCTCCAATGCACATGAGGGCCCGATTCGACTTAGGAAATCAAGGCTTTCTTACATCTACGCCTTTCCTACACACTTCTCAGTAGTTTAGTATTCAAACTTACCTTATGAAGGTGCATAATGGGCTTTGCAGGCGTGGATCCCTTGCCTGCATTGAATAAATGTATTCAACCACTGAAAACCCTCCCACTTGCTGTCCAACAATTTTCTCATGGAGTTTTTCATTCAATAGGTTATTCAGTACATTTATGTTAAGCCATCCCTTTAAATACGGTGTACCTTTAATTAGAATTGAGAGAACAGGTTCAGAAAAAAGGGATCAATGAAAGAATGCCCTCTATGCGTCTTAGGTCCCTGTATTAAATCTGGTAGATAAAAAAAAAAAACTGGTTTGGAGAGTCTTTACGTGCTAAATATATTGATGAAGTGGTTTTAATTAATCCTGAATGCTGTCATAATTCAAGTTCAATCATATACATGAAATATTGGAAGGTGGAAAAAAGTTTTGGGAAGGGGATGCCTAGTCAGTTGCACAACTGATGCATTCAACCGAAATGTGTCTTCTGCATTTAACCCAACCCCTCTGAATCAGAGAGGTGCAGGGGGCTGCTTTAATCAACGTCATCGGCACCCAGGCAGCAGTTGTTCGGGGTTAACTGCCTTGCTCAAAAGTAGAACGGCAGATTTGTTCACCTTGCCAGCCCGGGGATTCGAACCAGCGACCTTTCGGTTACTGGCCCAAAGCAGCCCTAGGTTTAAACTGATATGTGTGGTCTGATTTCCATAATGATCCAAATAGTGCTATACATCCCAAATTATTGCTTCAACGTTAGCCTAATATGATTCACTAATGCTAGAGACCCACAGGAACAACTTACATAGGACGTGACAGAGGTAAGAAAGGTAAACGGAATGGAATTATTCAAAATGTAAGCTACAAATTGAAGAAAACAAACAGTGAAAGTGACAGTTATAAACATGTGGGTATTACTGACGGGGGCTCCCGATAGTGGCTAATTTTAAGATTACACAAATTGTAAAATAAAACGGAGAAAAGCCCGGGCGTAGGCTATAATTAAAACATTTTAAAAGCGCAAACATCAACTTCGGCAGGGTCAGCCCTACAAAGCCTATAGCTTGGGTGTCCAAATTTCATCCACGCAAATTATGAGGGTACACAAAAAATGTGGCTGTTTATAGCCTATTTCGCTGTGGAAAAGGGGCCGCAATACAGTGCCTTGCAAAAGTATTCATTCCCTTGGCGTTTTTCCTATTTTGTTGCATATACAACCTGTAATTTAAATGGATTTTTATTTGGATTTCATGTAATGGACATACACAAAATAGTCCAAATTGGTGAAGTGAAATGAAAAAAATTACTTATTTCAAAAAAATCAATAAATGGAAAAGTGGTGCACGCATATGTATTCACCCCCTTTGCTATGAAGCCCCTAAATAATATCTGGTGCAACCAATTACCTTCAGAAGTCACATAATTAGTTAAATAAAGTCCACCTGTGTGCAATCTAAGTGTCACATGATCTGTCATATGATCTCAGTATATATACACCTGTTCTGAAAGCCCCAGAGTACTGCAACACAACTAAGCAGAGGGGCACCACCAAGCAAGCGCACCATGAAGACCAAGGAGCTCTCCAAACAGGTCAGGGACAAAGTTGTGGAGAAGTACAGATCAGGGTTGGGTTATAAAATAATATCCGAAACTTTGAACATCCCACGGAGCACCATTAAATCCATTATTAAAAAATGGAAAGAATATGGCACCACAACAAACCTGCCAAGATTGGGCCGCTCACCAAAACTCCTGTACCAGGCAAGGAGGGCATTAATCAGAGAGGCAACAAAGAGACCAAAGATAACCCTGAAGGAGCTGCAAAGCTCCACAGCGGAGATTGGGGGTATCCGTCCATAGGGACCTCACTTTAAGCCCTACACTCCACAGAGCTGGGCCTTTACGGAAGAGTGGCCAGAAAAAAGGCCAATGCTTAAAAGAAAAAAATAAGCAAACACTTTGGTGTTCGCCAAAAGGGCATGTGGGAGACTCCCCAAACATATGGAAGAAGGGTACTCTGGTCAGATTAGACTAAAATTGAGCTTTTGGCCATCAGGAAAATGCTATGTCTGACGCAAATCCAACACCACCTCTCATCACCCCGAGAACACTATCCCCACAGCGAAAGCATGGGTGTTGGGCAGCATCATGCTGTGGGGATGTTTTTCATCAAGCAGGGACTGGAAAACTGGTCAGAATTGAAGGAATGATGGATGGCGCTAAAATACAGGGAAATTCTTGAGGGAAACCTGTTTCAGTCTTTCCAGAGATTTGAGACTGGACGGAGTTCATCTTCCAGCAGGACAATGACCCTAAGCATACTGCTAAAGCAACACTCAAGTGGGTTTAAGGGGGAAACATTTAAATGTCTTGGAATGGCCTAGTCAAAGCCCAGACCTCAAACCAATTGAGAATCAGTGGTATGACTTAAAGATTGCTGTACACCAGCGGAACCCATCCAACTTGAAGGAGCTGGAGCAGTTTTGCCTTGAAGAATGGGCAAAAATCCCATTGGCTAGATGTGCCAAGCTTATAGAGACATACCCAAGAGACTTGCAGCTGTAATTGCTGCAAAAGGTGGCTCTACAAAGTATTGACTTTGGGGGGGGGGGGGGGTGAATAGTTATGTTAAACAATAAAAAATATTTTGCATCTTCAAAGTGGTAGCCATGTTATGTGAAAATAAAATGATACAAATCCCCCCAAAAATCTCTTATCAATAGCTCTTATCCATTTATAAATTACAGTGCATGGAGAATGCTGTTATTTCTATCAACAACATTTGGAATCGGCAGGTTCACCCGACCTTATTCATGGTTTCCTCGTGCGTAAAGGTGTTGGAATTATGAGGGAATTAAGTCAAAGTTAGAATACGGCTTATCTGTAGACACACCTCTGCCACACGTTAATTTCTTAGATCTCCACCCCGAATGAATAGCGGGTGAATAGCACACTATTCTCATGCTTAAATTCAAGGTCAGAATACGAGAGAAAAGTGCATAGAATTACGTTCCATTTATGGTCAGAATACACATAGAGAGAAAAGTGCATGGAATTATGTTCCATTCATTTGCGCTTAACTCGGGTTGGAATCGGGGCCTGACTGCATTATTCTCACATACAAGGTGTCCATTTCAGAAGGCTTATTCTCTTTTGCATAATTCTACTTCATATTAAAACTGTGTCTCCTGTATGCGTTGATGATCAGATTCAATCAGCACTAGTGTCCAATGGCTAACCAAGAGCTTAGCCTATAGCTATAACGTGCGCGGTAGTAAAATATTTGCACATCATCAAACAACGGACCCCGTTCAATTGATGGTATAGGCCTATAGCCTATAATTTGACAGTAGCTTACAGGCAGCTCGGTGGCAGGCAAAATGCTGTACTTCATATTACAGTACACCTGCTGTAATATGAATACGGTATCAAAGCAAGTACTGTGTAATAACACACAGTACAATACTGTAAAATTGACTGTATTATATTGTAAAAAACTAAACGCTACTGTAATTGGAATGAATGACTACACGTTTGAATGAATGACATTCATTGAGGGTAGTGGTTTGTATTTCACAGTATTTTACTGTAATTACATGGGATTGGTGCAAGCAGATTGGCGGCTAAGTATTTACACATTACAGCATATCAATGAATATGTCTTGTTTTATATCACTTGCACTTCTAGAGGCCTTAACAAAGGCTTCCAAACTGGCTGTGTAACATGTTGGCAAAACAGATAAAAAAGACATGGCAAAATGATCAACCGTTTAAGGTTTAAGATTTAAGACGGTCTGGTACTGTATTCTGTGCGATGGAATTAAAGTACCATTCGAAATACAGAAATTTCCCCACAATGTACCATAATTAACAGTATGCTGCAGTAAAACATTTTAACATTTTTTGCTATTGATAATACCTAAAATGACTGTATAAATTACACTTTTCCGTTTCTGTAGGTACACTGCATGACAAAAGTATGTGGACACATGCTCGTCGAACATCTCATTCCAAAATCATGGGCATTAATATGGAGTTGGTCCCCCTTTTGCTGCTATAACAGCCTCCACTCTTCTGGGAAGGCTTTCCACTAGATGTTGGAACATTGCTGTGGGGACTTGCTTCCATTCAGCCACAAGATCGTTAGTGAGGTTGGGCACTGATGTTGGGCGATTAGGCCTGGCTTGCAGTCGGCGTTCCAATTCATCCCAAAGTTTTTGATGGGGTTGAGGGTCAGGCTCTGTGCAGGGCCAGTCAAGTTCTTCCACACCGATCTGGACAAACCATTTCTGTATGGACCTCGCTCTGTGCACGAGGGCATTGTCATGCAGAAACAGGAAAGGGCCATCCCCAAACTGTTGCCACAAAGTTGGAAGCACAGAATCGTCTAGAATGTCATTGTATGCTGTAGTGTTAAGGTTTCCCTTCACTGGAACTAAGGGGTCTAGCCCGAACCATGAAAAACAGCCCCAGACCATTATTCCTCCTCCACCAAACATTACAGATGGCACTATGCAGGGGAAGGTAGCGTTCTCCTGGCATCTGCCAAACACAGATTAGTCCGTCAGACTGCCAGATGGTGAAGCATGATTCATCACTCCAGAGAACGCATTTCCACTGCTCCAGAGTCCAATGGTGGCGAGCTTTACACCACTCCATCAGACGCTTGGCATTGCACATGGTGATCTTAGGCTTGTGTGCGGCTGCTCGGCCATGGAAACCCATTTCATGAAGCTCCCGACGAACAGTTCTTGTGCTGATATTGCTTCCAGAGGCAGTTTGGAACTCTGTAGTGAGTGTTGCAACTGAGGACAGACAGTTTTTACGCGCTTCAGCACTTGGCAGTCGCGTTCTGTGAGCTTGTGGGGCCTACCACTTCGCGGCTGAGCCGCTGTTACTCCTAGACGTTTCCCCTTCACAATAACAGCTCTTACAGTTGACGGGCAGCTCTAACAGGGCAGACATTTTATGAACTGACTTGTTGGAAAGGTGGCATCCTATGACGGTGACACGTTGAAAGTGACTGGCTCTTCAGTAAGGCCATTCTACTGCCAATGTTTGTCTGTGGAGATTGCATGGCTGTGTGCTCTATTTTATACACCTGTCAGCAACTGGTGTGGCTGAAATAGCCGAATCCACTAATTTGAAGGAGCGTCTACATACTTTTGCATATTCCTCTAAATGTTGTTCTCTTTTTATTACTCAACATTTCTATGCCTTTCTTGACATTTTTGATGCAGTGAATTTCTCTTCCACAACACAGGTTTCAATGAAAGAGGGCTGTCGTAGTTCATGCTTGTCTTGATGAGTTTTGTGCCACAAACTTAATCTTAATTGAAACCTTGTGAATTTTCTTACTGACAAACCCACTATAACCGGATGGAAATCAAATGGCTGAGTTAACACGACATACATACTCAAAATTCCACCCATCAACACAGACCTCACCTTTAGCATCATTCATGTTTTCATGGCTTTATAGCAATAGTAGCCTAATTGTTACATGAATTGCAGCCAATCCTTGAGTCCTTGCACACCTTTCTATGTTATTAGGTACGGAACACAATGTGTTTGATTTCATGTCTTATCATGTAGGCCTATAGGATGCTTTGCAATCAGTTCCTGCATGACAGCAACAGGCCCTGAACAATTGAAGAGTTTATTTCCAAAACGCTATATCCACCAATTTTTCACAACTGTGTTTTTTCACTAGAAATGATTGCTTATGGGTACCTTCATGTGTGTGTAAAATATTACTGTTCTCATATTTTTTTATTAATAGATTTTAGATGTGTATTAAAATGTTGTTTTTTGCTAAATGCTATATGTCCATTGTTTAGCTGGAATGGAATGTTCATATACTGTATATTTGACTGTAATGTGGTTGTCTCACCTAGCTATCTTAAGATCAATGCACTTACTGTAAGTCGCTCTGACAAAGAGCATCTGCTAAATGACTAAAATGGCAAATGTAAATGTTTTACATACAGATCTCATATTACATATTACTGTATTGATTCATGTTTTATTTGCAAAATGCTATATATCTGCCTCACTCTCAGAGAAATAAGTAGTACTGCTGGTTTTTACACAAATGTAACAAATAACTTCTTTTTTTATACAAATGATACAATTGTGATATCAATATATTTTTTTTTAAAGGTATGTTTTACAAAATATTGTATGTCACAATTGTATCATTTGTACAGTTATAAAAAAAAAATATTTGTTACATTTGTGTAAAAACCAGCAATACTACTTATTTCTCTGAGAGTGAGGCAGATATATAGCATTTTGCAAATAAAATATAATTATTTGTCTCTCAGAAATGAAACCATCAAGTAATAGATTTCAAACAAGTACATGTCTCTCATTGAACAACCGCATGCCATGATTGGATAGTGAAAGAAAACACACCAATCTCTTTAAAGACTAAAAGCAAATTGACCAACATTTCTGAAAATGGATATATACAGTGGGGGGAAAAAGTATTTAGTCAGCCACCAATTGTGCAAGTTCTCCCACTTAAAAAGATGAGAGTGGCCTGTAATTTTCATCATAGGTACACGTCAACTATGACAGACAAATTGAGAAGAAAAAAAAATCCAGAAAATCACATTGTAGGATTTTAATGAATTTATTTGCAAAATTATGGTGAGAAATAAGTATTTGGTCACCTACAAACAAGCAAGATTTCTGGCTCTCACAGACCTGTAACTTCTTCTGTAGCTCAGCTGGTAGCGCACGGCGCTTGTAACGCAAGGTAGTGGGTTCGATCCCCGGGACCACCCATACACAAAAAAAAAAAAAAAATGTATGCACGCATGACTGTAAGTGGCTTTGGATTAAAAGCGTCTGCTAAATGGCATATTATTTTTATTATTATTAATTCTTAAGAGGCTCCTCTGTCCGTCCACTCGTTACCTGTATTAATGGCACATGTTTGAACTTGTTTATCAGTATAAAATACACCTGTCCACAACCTCAAACAGTCACACATCCAAATATCCACTATGGCCAAGACCAAAGAGCTGTCAAAGGGACACCAGAAACAAAATTGTAGACCTGCACCAGGCTGGGGAAGACTGAATCTGTCAATAGGTAAGCAGCTTGGTTTGAAGAAATCAACTGTGGGAGCAATTATTAGGAAATGGAAGACATACAAGACCACTGATAATCTCCCTCGATCTGGGGCTCTAACGCAAGATCTCACACCGTGGGGCAAAATGATCACAAGAACGGTGAGCGAAAATCCCAGAAACCCACACGGGGGGACCTAGTGAATGACCTGCAGAGAGCTGGGACCAAAGTAACAAAGCCTACCATCAGTAACACACTACGCGACGCCAGGGACTCAAATCCTGCAGTGCCAGACTTGTCCCCCTGATTAAGCCAGTACATGTCCAGGCCCGTCTGAAGTTTGCTAGAGTGCATTTGGATGATCCAGAAGAGGATTGGGAGAATGTCATATGTCAGATGAAACCAAATAGAACTTTTTTGGTAAAAACTCAACTCGTCGTGTTTGAGGACAAAGAATGCTGAGTTGCATCCAAAGAACAACCATACCTACTGTGAAGCATGGGGAGGTGGAAACATCATGCTTTGGGGCTGTTTTTTCTGCAAAGGGACCAGGACGACTGATCCGTGTAAAGGAAAGAATGAATGGGGCCATGTATCGTGAGATTTTGAGTAAAACCTCCTTCCATCAGCAAGGGCATTGAAGATGAAACGTGGCTGGGTCTTTCAGCATGACAATGATCCCAAACACACCGCCCGGGGCAACGAAGGAGTGGCTTCGTAAGAAGTATTTCAAGGTCCTGGAGTGGCCTAGCCAGTCTCCAGATCTCAACCCCATAGAAAATCTTTGGAGGGAGTTGAAAGTCTGTGTTGCCCAGCGACAGCCCCAAAACATCACTGCTCTAGAGAGATCTGCATGGAGGAATGGGCCAAAATACCAGCAACAGTGTGTGAAAACCTTGTGAAGACTTACAGAAAACGTTTGACTTGTGTCATTGCCAACAAAGGGTATATAACAAAGTATTGAGAAACTTTTGTTTATTGACCAATTACTTATTTTCCACCATAATATGCAAATAAATTCATTAAAAATCCTACAATGTGATTTTCTGGATTTTTTTCTCATTTTGTCTGTCATAGTTGACGTGTACCTATGATGAAAATTACAGGCCTCTCTCATCTTTTAAGTGGGAGAACTTGCACAATTGGTGGCTGACTAAATACTTTTTTTCCCCCACTGTAGCGTTTTGGAAATGAACTCTTCCATTTAATATAAAGCACCACAAGATGAAATGATCAATAGTGTCAGATATACAGTGTATTCAGAAAGTATTATAATAAATAATAATATGCCATTTAGCAGACGCTTTTATCCAAAGCGACTTACAGTCCATGCGTGCATACATTTTTGTGTATGGGTGGTCCCGGGGATTGAACCCACTAACCTTGGCGTTACAAGCGCCATGCTCTACCAGCTGAGCTACAGAGGACCACAAAAGGGGTGAGTATTCACATCCCTTTACTTTTTCCACATTTTGTTGTGTTACTTCCTGAAATTAAAATTGATTAATTTGAGACTTTGGTGTCACTGATCTACACTCAATACCCCATAATGTTAAAATTTGAATTTTGTGGTTTGTAGAAAATATTTTTAAAAATAACAAATTTAAAACTGAAATGTCTTGAATCAATAAGTATTCAACCCCTTTGTTATGGCAAGCCTAAATAAGTTCAGGAGTACAAATGTGCTTAACAAATCACATAATAAGTTGCATGGACTCATTCCGTGTTCAATAATAGTGGATAACGTGATTTTTTCATGACTACCCCATCTCTGTACCTCACACACAATTATCTGTAAGGTCCCTCAATCGAGTAGCGATTTCAAGCACAGATTCAACCACAAAGACCAGGGAAGTTTTTAAATGCCTCGCAAAGGGCCCCGATTAGTAGATGTGTACAAATATAAAAGCAGACGCTGAATATCCCCTTGAGCATGGTGAAGTTATTAATTAGGCTTTGGATGGTGTATCAATACACCCAGTCACTGCAAAGATACAGACGTCCTTCCTAACTCAGTTGCCGGAGAGGAAGGAAACTGGCAAGGAAACTTCTCAGAGATTTCAACATGAGGCCAATGGTGATTTTAAAACAGTTACAGAGTTGAATGTTTGTGACATGAGAAAACTGAGGTTGGATCAACAACATTGTAGTTACTCCACAATACTAACCTAATTGACAGAGTGAAAAGAAGGAAGGCTGTATGGAATACAAAAATATTCCTATACATGCATCCTGTTTGCTAAAAAATTTGGCATAGAAATTAGCTTTTTGTCCTGAATACAAAGCGTTATGTTTGGGGCAAATCCAACACAACACATCACTGAGTACCACTCTTCATATTTTCAAGCATGGTAGTGGCTGCATCATGTTATGGATATGCTTGTCATCGGCAAGGACTAGGGAGTTTTTTTTAGGATAAAAAGAAATGGAATACAGCTATAAGCACAGGCAAAATCCTAGAGGAAAACATGGTTCAGTCTGCTTTCCAACAGACACTGGGAGACTAATTCACCTTTCAGAAGGACAATAACCTAAAACACAAGGCCAAATCTACACTGGAGTTGCTTACCAACACGACAATGAATGTTCCTGAGTGGCCTAGTTACAATTTTGACTTAAATCAGCTTGAAAATCTATGGGAAGACTTGAAAAAGGCTGTCTAGCAATGATCAACAATCAACTTGACAGAGCTTGAAGAATTTTTAAAAGAACAATGGGAAAATATTGTACAATCCAGGTGTGCAAACTCTTAGAGACTTACCCAAAAAGACTCACAGCTGTAATCGCTGCCAAAGGTGCTTCTACAAAGTATTGACTCAGGGGTGTTAATACCTATGTAAATGAGATATTTCTGTATTTAATTTTAAATACATTTGCAAAAATGTCTAAGAACATATTTTCACTTGGTCATTATGGGGTATTGTGTGTAGATGGGTGACCTTTTTTTTCTCCATCCATTTTGAATTTGGGCTGTAACACAACAAAATGTGGAATAAGTCAAGGGTTATGAATACTTTCTGAAGGCACTGTAGGCCTAGTAATGTCAAATGTTTTTTTTATTTTTATAATGACTTTGACATATTTAGGTTTTGACTGGGATTTATAGCGGACATCACTAATTATTCATGCATGAGCACAACGTATATAGCACAATATTCATAAGAATAACAAGGACGTTGTTTGGCAATCGTTTTAATGTAGCCTATACACATAGCAGCGATTTATCAATTCCCCTTGTATAGGCCTACCTTTATCTGACAGACATTGCACCTTGTGTGTTAGGCCTCTATGCACCATGACAAGCACGAGGTGTTACAGCTATGACAGTGGATTGCACGTGCTCTTATTTCCGACCACATTCTCTTGTATGTGTCATAATTTGCCTCTTGATATAAAAAGCAAGTGTCTTGCGTTGCAAAACATCTTTGGGTATATGGGCTGCTGTGTCTACTATGTGCACAGCTACAAAGGGGCCTGTTGCCTTGGTTGGATGTGGTTGGGAGCTGGAGAGATTGTCAATCAGAGACGCTTCATTGACCAGGGACAATATCCTTCGTAACAAATCAGTCACTCCGCATTTAGTATCAATGTGGCCCGCAATAGGGCAGAGGAGCAAGCACTGGCACACGGTTCATATGGGAGAGAGAAAGCACTTGTCGAGCGTGTGCGTGTGTCGACCTGTGTTTGTGCGCGAGCGCGTGTTGAATTTTCAGACTGGCCACAACCACTCCCATACCATGCTCTCAACCTGTACGCGCGTACACACAGTTGGAAAGACGCTATAATGAGACAAAGAACAATATTCACCATATCTCTGCTAAATGCACATTTCAGTATTAAGCAGGTCTACTTGACCTTTTGTTGAATAAGGACTATACTTCCTTATTGTCCTGATGGACTGGACATTAAAGTGACAGAATAAATCCACTTGAATTAAAATCAAATCAATTCTGAGGCAGGTGTGGACGGCTTGGTTTCATGTCAATTTGGTGTTTGAGTAAAATGTAGAATATTCTGGAAAGTTTTAGTCGATTTGTCTTGCTTGCGTTTTACCTCGAGGTACATTCCTACATGACTCTGAAATAGCTTGCTAACTGCAGGTAGCCGATGGATATCTACAAATATCTAAAATATGTATGGCTATATAATAATGAATTACATATTAAGTTACTAATGTTGCAACAATTTAACCTATCGTGTTATAACGGGTTATAACCAGTCCTAGTGTTGTAAAATATCTGTTTACTTTTCCCACTGCCATTACCATATGCATACTGTTGGAACTAGGCCGTCGCCATAGTTCAGGGGTCACCGATCTAGAGAAACCATGGTGATAAATTCTCTGAATCAAACCCATGCTCCTCCACAATCCCACGTAATGTCAGCCTATTTCTGGGTCTGAATCATTATTTTTTATAAAAAATATTCAGTCGCAGGTCTAGGTTTAATCAATATTGCAATGATGTATGTAAAAAAAGAACAGTATGTTTTTTATTGCCACGGTGACCAAGATGAATGTTATGTATTGTCTGTATATGTAAACAATAAAATAGCAAAACGATAAAGAAAATACTGATAATTCTCCATTTTATTTATTGTTGAAAAATAAACAACATTAGTATTCAATTTATATGATTACTCCATATACATAACATCTAAATATATTTTTGATAAATTAGATTACTCTTAATTATAGCCATTTTTAATTTTTTAAGTAAGATGCAGTGCATAATTAAATGTAATGTACATGTTATGCTATTCATAACCTAGATATTGTCTCATGTAAATAAAGTTATCTCAAGTAAACACAACATATTTGCTCCTGGTTGATTATTTTACAGTATTTACAAACACATTTTATTGCAGGAGAGGCACACAATTCTGCACAATCGTATATATTTTACATTTGCAGAGTCTACAGTTGCAGATGATTCCCTTCTCTCGCATAGGCTACTGGTTTTCTTTTCAGACAAATTCTCCCAAAAGATTTCTGTGCACGCGGAGTGTAGGCTATGGCTATAGATACTGCTCTCAATTTACAGCGACTGATCTATTGAAGGCTATTACAAACTACTTTTTAATGTTAACTACGTGGTGATCATCCAGTTATTATTTGTACAGAAGTTAACAAGCGGTATTTTAACAAGCACAACTATTTGTTTACCACTATATACGACAAACCTCAAGCAGCCACAACATTTCTAGTTGTTAAATAGGCCTATTGGTGAAAGGGTCCATTTAGATTTTCTCCATTGAAACTCCGAGAAGAGGGAATCCGGCCTTGCTGTTTCACTTCTTTCTCTATGAGACGCTATATCTACTCGCTGTATTCCATTCATCTGGTGATTCGCGGCTGTTGTCTCAAAACGTTTACTGCTAAAGCATTGTTGCTTCGCATTTATCCGAAATATAACCTCATTAAAAAATATATATATAATGTTTAACTTCCCCTCTCCCTGCCCGCCGTATTCCCTTTGATTCACGCTTGACTCATATGGCTCGAGGGCGAATGGGGTCCGCCTATGGAGCGCCTTGAAACAGTCTCGTCTTATCTCCTTTCATTATCTAACCCTGGGACGCCTTGAAACCGCAGGGCCAGTTATTGCTTTTTTCCCCCAGACAGCCCAATGCGGACTGGCCAGCACCCAATGAGAGTCTTGTTTACACTCTGTGAGTGACAATGCTCTGGCAATGTGCCAGCCAATCAAAACGTATATTGAGTGGGACCCATTTTTAAACCCTTTATACTCCATATAGTAATAAATACAGGAGACATGTTAACTTGTTACACTGACGCCTTCTATCGTTTTTTTCTTCTTCCAAAGCAGGGGGTTGAACTAAACACACCTGATCATGACCTACTGAAATAATATCCCTGCAAAATAAGCATTTAGGCAAGTTGTCATGCTTTGTAGAAACACATTTCTATCTGAAGTTGTCACAACATGAAAGCTATGAAATTGTCTTTGTCTTTCCCCTCTCATTGTTGAAAGCCTACTTTCAAGCCTATACAATTCCTTCTTATAGACTCTATACACTCAGTGTAAACAGTCACCCCCTTCAAATGCTGTAATTGTTAGTTATCCACATTAGCCAGGTCTATTGTGTTTCCACTATACATGCCTTGTGCTGAAACAGGACAGTGGGATCTCATTGTTGTGCTCACAGACACTTCAGGCAGAAATAGGAGTGATTATTGAGTAGTAGGCGTAAGGATATAGGCCCTATGTAATTTTACACCCTTATCTGAAATATATTATCATAACAACTAGTCTATTGATCGCCCAATGTGTTCACATCCACGAGGCACTGACATTTTTAATACATTATTGTATTACAAAATATGCCTGATTTAACTGTTTTTAATGTGCATTTGTAATCAAGGATTTTAGGGAGATTTGTATTTTGGACACAAGAAAAAGGTTTAACATGCTAGATATACATGCTAGTCTCATTAAAAATGTTGAATAAAGTGTTAATAAAACGATTGTCATTTTTGAAAACTACAAATACGTCCAGAATGACATATTACTTAATTACTTCAGACACTTCATAAAGGTCAAATACAGTATACATTTTAAGATATAACATATTGAATACGTTCTCTAATGATTTATTATATTTATTAGTCTAATAGCCTACATTGCTTTGATTGAAACAACAGGGCTTTATTGTGCAAATGTCTATTATTAGTGGTGGTCTTGTGGATGTATGTCTATTTGTGTAGGCCTAAATGTACAATTGCTAAAACCTACATGCAAAAAGCCCACTGTAAAACTTTAAATGTGGCGCGCATCACTTTGTTCAGTCGCTACACTATTGGCTCTTGATATGGGCCAATCAACATCTCGTGTGTCCCCGGGCGAGCGGCACAATCTCATTAACATATAGGTATCCGGCCAATGGGCGAATGTGTTTACCCTCCCCGATATGCGAGGCACGAGCTGATCAGTGCACTGGGAAGGAGAATTGCTGTTCGGAGATCCGAGCCTCGATTCTCTAGTCTAGAAGGCCGAATCCCGGTGCTTTCAGCAGATTGAACGACGTACTGCGCAGCTCCAAATGAAAACCTATAGGATGTAACCGAAGGCACACGTTTTTGTCCAAATGAACGTAATTTCTGGTCTGCATTTTTTCCCCCTTTATTTTATAATTTCCTAATTTATTGTTATGCAAGGATTTAACATACCAGTAAGTAAATTGTCTTTTATATTTTCTTGTTCTTGGCAAATTAAACCCTGGCTTTATGTCGACCACGAACACAACATTTGAAATGACAGGCCTAATAACTCTTATAAATAAGAATTAATGGATGTAACAATTCTACAAAAGCCCAGATAATTTTTTATAAACAACACAATTACAGTATGACACACCTAGGCTATAACATTGTAAAAATTGCATGGAAGTGTATGCTAGGCCAATATTAAATTCTGCATGCAATGTCTAAATTCAATGTATGTAAATATGAGGCTTTGTGCGCATATCTATTTATGGGCTGGCTTTTAATATTAAAATGTTAATTATGTGGTTGGCGTTATTTAAAACCAAATTAATAGGCCTACCCCATACTATTATTATTATAACACAATAATTATATTTAGAGTATACATCTGCAATTGGCATGAGTAGATCTACAGAATAGCCTACAGTTTATTTGCCTACATTTTACAAAGAAAAAACTGCATTATTATGTAGCGGCATAATCGTTTTGGTCGAGATGTATTGATCGACGGCGCATTTAATCAATTTGTAAATGAGTAATCATTATAGTTGCTTGAATCGTTTATTTTACAGTAGACCTGATATTATATGAATTCGGCCTATTTCATGTTAAATGGCCGCTTTATTTATTTTTGTATTTACCTCGATTGTCTGTTGGCAAACCATTCTAAATGGTTCAACCGTCAATTTAGTTTATGTAGGATTAGTAACATAGCCTACACGCCGTGGTGGTATTTGCATAGGGAGGAATGTTTACAATCGTAGCCATGCTATGGTGTATTCCCACCCGGCCAGCTTTGACGTGGATGGGCGCCTCTCCCGCAGCATGATCCGACCCAATAAAATATAATTTGATTTATCATCCGAGTTCCTGTGTCCGAACGGATTCTGCAAATGAAATAGGCAATGCAATTGAATTATTGGCGTCGATCATTTGAAGATGTTAGCAAACGAGACCGTTTTCGTGTATAAATTCACGTAGCCTGAGTCCGACACAGCTTTGTGTAGTAGGCTATGCTACCAACCACAAAGCTTTTCCCATATTACGCTGTAATAAAATGGTCCTAGCCTACTCGCCCCAAATTGCCTTGGCGTCCTCGCATTTCTAAAATATAATATAGGTTTGCAATCAGGTTGTTCTTAGATAGTCTTGTTTTTGTCGTCAAACAGATGTAGGCGGGCGGTTTATGACTTTATACCAGCCCGGTGAAGGACTTTAGCAAGGCTAATGGCTGACTGCAAGCAGTTTAAATGTGGAGACAAAGACAGTCTTCGCCATCGTCATTCACCTTGGATTTTTAAGACTAGAATTTGGGGGATTGAGTGTTTTTCATGTCGAAATCAAACCTTTCACGATGAAGAAACTTGAACAGCATTTATACATAGGATTTATATTAGGCTAATTAAAATATTTGGTCAGTACTGCCAATGTCCATGCAAATATTGTTTTAGATAGCTAGCTAGGCTACACTGGCTACTCATTCCTTGTACAGTCAGTTAATAAAGTAAGAAAATAACCAATGTATAGCATTGTACAGATTAAGGAATATTGGTTTAGGCCTATACACATTCCATGCTCTTGTACTTGATTATAATGAGAAAAACTTCCGAGTGTTAGGCTATATTATATTTTTGCAGTAGCCTAAAGGCTATAGGTTATATTAGGGTTGCTTCTTTTTGATTACCTGAAATAAAAGCGTAAATGGGTAACGAAAGATGAGGAGCGGGAGAGTAGCTATTTGCATGGACAGTTTGGACACGCACACGCATAGGTTCTTGATGAATTGATAACGACGTTTCTTACAACGTGCATTTTGATGTGTAATTTTCACATGGGGGTTTCAGTAAAATTACTTCACAAATATTTCACATATGTGGAAATAATGGCGTTACGGTCAAGCGTGGAATGTCCAAGACAATATCCTATTGTTAGGCCTATGCATAGACCAACATTTTGAAACGAGCCTAATAAATATACATTATAAACTATACATTTCTTTTTAATCATGAACATGAATGTATTATGGTTGAATAGTCAAAGACCATATGATCAGGAGGGAGCAGTGTTCGCCTTTAGATATTAAGGCCCATTTAGGCATAATCAATTGGAAATAAAAAAATCCTTCATTATGTGCGGTTTATTGAGCATCCTGTCTTATAAATCATGCATTTAGTTAATCAATAGCATGTCATTGTCCCAAGATTTCTTAATTTCACTAATGCAACGTGCTAAATGGTTTGTTTTAATAAAATGATTATGCACTATTTGCCCAAATTGACAGCTGCCAAAAGTGAATGTATTGATTTTTCTGATGAACTGTAGGATAAGGTATGAATAAAATGATAAGGTATGAATAAAATGATAAGGTATGAATAAAATGATAAGGTATGAATAAAATAACACAACTGGGGGCTATGTGACATTTACAGCCCTCAGTGCACAAAGTAAGACCTTGAACAGACTACAGAGAGACCTGATGTGTTCAAACCAGGCTCCAACGGTTTCAGTGCTACATCAAGGAAGGCCTTTCCCTCTGTAGCATAATCAATAGAGATTTCAGTAGGCCTATAGGCCTGCCTGTCAATCGCAGTAAACCCTTGGTCAGTCGTATACAGTTGTAGAAAACAAAGATTTGGGTGGTTGTTCTTATTGTTGCTGATGCCGTGTTGTTTTCTTGCAGCGTTTACACTCCCTCAAGGAAGGGAAGACTGAACAACGCTTTTGTCTCAACCGTTCACTGCTTCTGCATAATAGTTCTGAATATTTTACGCACAGTCTGTGACATGTATCACTGTATAACAGTAAAGCAAATCTACACAGTAACGCTATTCCAGCATATGACACCAACAACTGCAGGCCTTTACAATGTTATCATTTTCTAAACGTTCTCTCTGCAATTCAAAACCTTTTTCAATTATATTTCTTGCAGAAAAGATGATTCGGGGCTACGTTTTCGGCTGGAGAAGCCTTCGACCAACTAAATGCAATACTTAGACCTATAAAGGATTATTATATGGATTGCATTTGATTCTCTTGGTCTCCCCGCTGGATTTCGGATTATTCACCAGTATGGAGGGACGGGATTTCGCTGCGCCTGCACACCTCCTATCGGAGCGGGGCGCGTTGGTACACCGCGCCGCCTCTCGGATCGCCTCCACCGGCCACAGTTCAGTACAGCATGGCGGTCATTTCCCGTCAGGAAAATACTACCCGTCTCACATCCCAATGGCTCCGCATTCAGGTTGGTAAAAATATATATAACGTTACGTGTTCTTTCAGCATAGACAATTTTGAACACAATGAAAATATATTAGACCATCGAATTTGTGCCAAATGTCCCCAATCCTCCTGCATGCATTGCGCCAGATAATTAATTAGTAGGCGAGGTTGGCAGCTAAGGGACATTACTAACTGCATTTTGCACCAAAGATGTCCAGAATGATTTTGCGGTATAATTATGATTTACACTACATTATTTGTTCTTGTTGTTTTAGTGGTTTCATAAACCCTGGGTTCTATTTGGCTGCATCATGCATAGGTAAAGCAAGCACAGATTACAAATCAGTGGTGTTCTATTAAGCACACACTATGGGCTACTGTAAACAAATCTGCTACTGTACTTTACCATTTGTTGATGTTGTTTGGGTGAATTGTAATTTGGTTTAATGGGCCACATGTAATAAATGTAGTAACTTTGTGGAGTGAATTGTACCCTATTGTTGCAGCCTATTTCATTTAAACCGTGTGGTCTAATGAATTAGACAATTGGTCGTTTTAACGAAATGCACGGTTTTTTAAAGCAGTTTTGCGGCGTCCTCCATTTTTTTCTTCAATGACATGCTGCTGATTCTGAGTGATATTCATGAGTGTCTTGCTGCTGTGGTTGATGGCAAGCACCCGAACAAAAGCCTGGGCTTTCACTGTTCACGGAAGTGCGTGAGGCGACTGAAGGGGGATCTAATGTATGTAACCAGCCATATAGGCATAGCCGCGGGAAAATCATCCTATATCGGGCATTAAAGTGTCGGGGTGCGAATGGTTTCGTATTGCATGCATCAGTGACTTCGGTATTTATTCTCGAAGTGTACCCATGCAAGTAGACACGTGTGTCAACATGGAGGTGCGTGCGTGGATTCGTGCGCGCGTGTCCCCACTGAACGACCAACTTTATTATAGTAGGGACAACTAAAAGATGGGGAAGGTGCAAAGTTAGAACTTACATTTTAGGGTATGGGAGGAGCTTATCAAAGTTTTGGGAGAACCCACTGGGCACAGCACTGGTTGAATCAACGTTGTTTCCACGTAATTTAAGCGAAATTATGTTGAAGCAATGTGGAATAGAAGTTGAATTGACATCTGTGCCCAGTGGGACAACACCACAAAATAGTTGGATTTAGACATGTCACATTAAACTGCATAACTTATACAATTAATATCATATTTTGTTTTTGTTGTCATTAATGCTTCCACAATTTCCACAAATAATCATTGTCATTAGATGATATACCCACTTGCAACTTTAAGGTATTTGGGGTCACCATAGAAGACAACAGCACTATATTTCTTATGTGTTACAGGCAGGTGCAGGTTATATGCAATTGGTTAAATAATATTTGATTCATATTTGGCCAAGGCTGAGTCATCATTTCCCTGTTTCTGAATTATGCTGAGACATTGCATTTTGGAGTCCCCATAATGTTGATTTAAATATCCTGTTATGGTCGTCAAGTGCAGTGTCATTTGTCGAAATTACATCTGATTATAGCAATTACACCAATTCTAATACATACATGTTTTTTAAGTATATTGTTGGAATGTACTGCACACGCTGTATACATTATATCAAAATCAATATACATTTGTTGACAATGCCTCTTCCCCTGTCTGTCTGTCAGGCATGCACTCCTGGCCTTTGCAGGAGATTGTGAGGTGGTTAGCTCTGATAAAGGGCAATATGGCAGCAGGTCTGGGTATGTCTGTGAATGCCTGGTTGGTGCTCTAGGGGTTTTCCTGGCATTCCCCCCAACCACACAGAAAACAGTGGTCGAAGGGAGGGAGAGTGATTTGGAAAAAATGCCAAACCATATATTTTTTTGGGTAATTATATTTTTGTTAGTTGATTTTTACTATTTGTAAAGTTAGCTATTGTATTTTTTCAATCTCTCATTGATAATCAGTTGGTGTGCATCTCATGCGGAGTTCCTGGAAAAATCCATAATTTGAAAATGTTAGGAATTTTTGCCCACTGGGTTCAATCTCTTCCCAGCAAACTGGGAACATTCCTAGGACATTAGCTAACATTCAACATTAAGTTCTAGTTAGAGTTTTTATCTAACATTAACATGCACTAAAATGTTGTGCACAACATCTGTACCAACCACCACAGAACATTCCCCTGAGGTTTGTTAGGTTGCCAGGTAATGTAATAACAAAATGTGTTCTGGGAATGTTCTTGCAACATCAGGTGAATGTTTTATACAAACATTGTATAATCATCAGCACAACTGGAAAGTTCTTGTGTTATTAGAACTTTTGGGGCAACCTAATTTTTTTTCATTTTGTTTTCATTTAGCCCTAATGAATGTTCTGGCAACGTTCACAGAACCAATTTTGGTTTGCTGGGTTATTTGTCAAATGACTCAATCTAATTGATTTTAATGTAAGGTTGTTGAAAAAAAATAGACAGTTGTAGACCCATTTAGAGACACCATTTTGGAAAGCCGGATCCTCCCAACGTTTTTGAACAGGTGCATTACGACATTACGTTAAAGATGGTTAACGTTCAGCTTTATTATTCATTTATTTAACTAACACAATATTGTTTTTAAGTCTATTCACAAGTGCATTCACACATTAATTTATTTGTTACTGTATGTTATATATATTTTTTGTCTTGATTTATTATTTTGTTACCAGAAATGATCCTTTGATGTTTGGAACACATAAAGCAACCTATTGGATGTGAATTGAGTATAACTGATTAATTAGTATACCAAATATTATTTAGAAAATGTGATTTGTTGATGATGCATTTAGATGGTCTCATATCAGTGTTTAGGGACTATATATTTACGTCATTTTGCAGACACTCTTATCCAGAGCAATTAGGGTTAATTGCCTTGCTCAAGGGCACATCGACTGATTTTTCACCTAGTCGGCTCGGGGATTAGAACCAGCGACCTTTCGGTTACTGGCACAACGCTCTTAACCACTAAGCTAACTGCGACTTCTACTGAATAACGTCAACAGGACAGAGCTACATGTTTCACCCAGCTACAGCCAATACAATCATGCATTTATCATTTAAAGACATTGAATTGGATCTTAAGCACTTACAAATGCGTAACATATTGTAAAAATAACAAATGAGGATTATTAAAAAATATGAATTGCAGGACGTAACATAACATACGAAATGGATGATGTAGTACATAATTGTGCAACATTTTCGGGGACCTGTTTTGGCTCATGAGCACTACTTTCAAAAGCTACTTGCTGAAATGATACAAAACCTTCATAAAGCATCTTTAAGAAACGACAAAATGTGGAAATAGATTCTCAACATGTGAAAATATACCATCCAACACAGACTCTATATTCCTTCTGTACGTGGCTGAAATCACATTTTAGTGTGTTCAACTAAACAGGTTCTCTGCGTTTTTGTCTTCTACGGGTCATTAGTTTCTCTTCAACTGTCCTGTCCTGGGCACTACTACCATTAGGGAAAACAGAGCATGTTGTTTGCTGAGTGTGTTGAATCCTTCAGTTTTCTCTGTGCTTTTCCCCCGGGGACTAACTCACACACTGGTTCCCATGAATACTTTACAAAGAGCGTTAATATTTCAGAGTTGGTGTAAAAATGCATTCAGAAGCAGGTTTGTGGTGTGGCTTCTTGAAAGAGGTTCCTCTGTCTGATTTTAGGGGTGCTTATTATCACCCCCCCCCTCTCTCTGGCTGCTGAAAGGCGTCTGGAAACTGGCGCTGTTGTTGCGACACCCTCTCTTGGCTTTTTAACCGCTCTGTTCCTCGCCGGGTTACAATATTTCAACATGTTTTGGTAGGAAATGCACACTCTCGGTTCCACAGACGGGGGATTTCGGTTGCAATCTGGGCCCCTGTGCAGACAGCAAGTGGACGCAATAAGGAAGCCTATATTCTTTCACTTGTCTGTTGAACCATGTTGCTTAACCCAGCTAGACATGTATCTGCCACTGTCTCTCTTCACCTAGAGCAGCCAGACAGTCATTTCTACTGCAATTCAGGTGGTCGATGTTTAGCCTGTACTAGCCTAGCAATGTCCTCCCTGAATCTGACAGAATAACGATTCCTCTGTTCCTATACTCACACACACACAGAGGCAAAGACATGTTGATTGTACTTATTGGTGTTGGGTCATTTCATTCTGCTACAAAGCTAAAAATACACCGTATTCATTAAAACTATTTTCTAACTACTCTTCCGGTTGATTATATGAGCGAACCGCAGTCGACGTGATAGCAGAAGACTAGGAGCTGTCTTTACTGCTGGCATTTATAACCCGGGGGGGGGGTCATCTTTCAGACTGTTCTGATCATTGGGGTGCATCTGGGAGGTGTGTGTCTGCTAAAACAGTAGGGGGGTTAGGGTTAGTAGAAGGGGACTGTCCATGGCTGAGAGCAGTTCTAAACACCCCATGTAATCAACGGTCATATTTATGTCACATTCTTAAAGACAGTGAGGGACAGACAGACAGACAGACAAACAGACGCACACACACACACACACACTCACTCACACACACACACACACACACTCACGCACACACACACACACACACACACACGCACGCACACACACACACACACACACGCACACACACACACACACACACACACACACACACACACACACTCGCTCGCTCCTCTTCCCTTACATGTCCCACTCTCTTCTCTCTTGCTTCTCTCTCCTGTCTTCTCTCTCTCTCTCTCTTCTCGTCTCTCTCTTCTCCTCTCTCTCTCTCTTCTCTCTCTTCTCTCTCTTCTCTCTCTCTTCTCTCTCTCTTCTCTTCTCTCTCTTCTCTCTCTTCTCTCTCTCTTCTCTCTCTCTCTTCTCTCTCTCTCTTCTCTCTCTTCTCTGTCTTCTCTTCTCTTCTCCTTTCTCTCTCTCTTCTCTTCTCTCTTATCTCTCTCCCTCTTGCTGTCCTTGCTCCTCCACTCAATCCCCCTCATTCTGACCAGGAAGAGCCTTGTGTCTGGGAAGCCAGTGGTCTTTCCTGACACTTCTGTTTCAGCCAGTATCCTCTGCCCCGGGGCCATTGTTGCAGAGGACCAACTTTGTGTGTTTTACTGCGTGTTGTTAAAGATAAAAAACACCCTCTCCTCCCTTTTGATTGTTTTCTGCGAGGATGTCCCTGTCAGTCCCCTGGCTTTTTATGTCCTGGCTGGCTGGATATCCGAGCAGCTCGCCTCTTCAAAGGTTAGCCCTTCTGTTTGGCTTCAGCCCCCTTGTATTTTTCCTTCCAAAGGGGAATAAATCACTTTACTATGGGTTTTTATTGAACGCCTCATTGCTGGAATATCCCAATGGCCTGGGGTGGTGGTGGGGGGAGGAGAGCATCAAAGACAAAACACAGGTGTTTGGTGGAGTTTGGAAAGTGGCTGGTTACAACCCTGTCTTTAAAAAATAAACCTTGGTGGGTGAGTGGAGTGGAGTGGGTGAAGGTTGTTTGTGAGATAGGATGGGACTGGCGCCGTCTTGGCCTTCCAGTGTCTTGTGTTGTGAACACTGAGTTCTCCTTCACTCCCCCAGCCACTGCTGATAGTCTGGGCAGAAGGGGAGGGATGGGGCCGGGGCAGTGGCTGGACTCTGGCTGCAGCGCCTCACTCTAATTATTTGGTGCCAACTCTCTAAATCCCAACCAATTTTGGGATTTGACGAAGGGAAAATAATAAAGCTTGGAGACCTACCTTTGAAGTCTGAGTGAACAAAAAATGACATCTTAAATAGCCCACAAAATATGACATTAAAAAGCAACTTGTTTCAGGGAGCCGCTGTGGTGGGAGTGTAGTGGCAGAACGTGAGTCTTGCGCCAAGTTTCATTTGGCCACGGTGCTTGTATTTATGCCTCGTGTTCTCCACCCTCTCCGTGCCTCTGTAAAAGTGTGCTGGCCTCCAAGCTTCCAGAGGCACTGGGCTTGTTTGTGTGGATTGTTGTGCGATGACATGACCGCCACGGAGCAGACATGATGTCATGAGGTGTCTCGTTAGATGGCTGGCGATCACCTGGCATGGTGGCACCCTACACCTGGCTGAAACAGACACCTGGTGGGGAGGGATCGACCGGCTGCTGCCACCAACTGTCACCCTGCAGCCTGCTTGCTAACATTACTCCCCCTGGATATCAGTCTACACTGCCCTGCCCGCTACACCCAGCTGGTCAAGTGGTCAAGCCTTGATGGTGGTGGTGGTGTAAACCGAGGCACGCTCTCGTCTGCCCTTAACCTGAGCTATGGGGTCACTATTCAGATTCAGTGTCTGTCTTCCCTGTCTGCAACTCAGTCATAGGGTGAACTGAAGAGGGGGGTGGGGGGCATCCCTGTTATTGACACATGGACCATTCAAACAGACAGACGTCATTACAGTAATAACAGATGTCATTACAGTAATAACAGATGTCATTACAGTAATAACAGATGTCATTACAATAATAACAGATGTCATTACAGTAATAACAGATGTCATTACAATAATAACAGATGTCATTACAGTAATATTTAGCATTATTGTAATATCAAACATCAAAAGAATGAGACAATCATCCAATCAAGTATTCATTGGTAATAAAGGACTGATTTGATCCGATTTCTCTGAAGATATTAAATGTAGTGGCGCTCGTTTGCTCACATCCCACTCTGTGAACGTAAGGGGGAGGTTTGTGTGTCCGGAGTAGCTAGCTAACGCTTGGCTTCGCAACAGCCACTTCTGGCTGGAGATTCAGTGTGGTCACAGAGACCGGGGCTCTTCAAACAGTCCGCCAGCCACCCTCCCCTTGCCCCCTCCACACCATGTGGCACAGTGCCATGGCAGAGCCCTGGCCCTGCAGCACGGGGCGGCACTACTAGACCAACACAAAGGAGACCCACGGGTGAGAGAGAGCGGCATGCTGGGTAATACCTTCCTGTATCATGTTTCAGGGGCTTGGATTTCAAAACCTGGATGTCTATTTTTACCCATGGAGAAAGTGAGGACTTGGATTAGAAGGGCTTGTTCTGGCTTCACCTTTATCCACTTCCCTTAATAGAAAAAAAAATTATCTCCCTTTTCTTTCTTTCTCTCTCTCTCTCTCTCTCTCTCTCTCTCTCTCTCTCTCTCTCTCTCTCTCTCTCTCTCTCTCTCTCTCTCCTCTCCTCTCCTCTCCTCTCCTCTCCTCTCCCTCCCTCTCCGTAGTATCAGCCTGCCTCTCATCAGACAGCCTCAGGCAAACCTCGGCGCGGCCGTATTGCATGTGACAGCTGTTAGACATTATTAGCGGCTCATGCAGAAAATCGCGATTACTTGTTTTTAATTTAATTTCAATTTTATTATTGTAATCTTTCAGCGAAAATAACATACACACACACTGGGCGAGGGCAGCAGGCGAAACGGGCGAGAGTTGAAACGCTGGGCTGGGGTTAGACCCTCCACCCCAGACAGGTGGATTGTTCCCCTCATAACAGCCCAGCCTGTCCCTCCCTACTGGCTCTGCCTCTGTAGACCCCAGGGGATTTAGCTCCAATGCTTCCAGTGTGATGAAGAGGTTGAATGTGGGCGTTATTTCTAGCCTACTGAGTGAAGGCTGTACTATCAATGATAATAATAATAATAATATGCCATTTAGCAGACGCTTTTATCCAAAGCGACTTACAGTCATGCGTGCATACATTTTTTTTTTGTGTATGGGTGGTCCCGGGGATCGAACCCACTACCTTAGCGTTACAAGCGCCATGCTATACCAGCTGAGCTACAGAGGACCACATGATATAGATAGTAATACAAATATGACTGTTGTTCCTGTACTGTAGTGTTGTTCCTCCTCTCCTAGATGATGTGCTTCAGATGCATGTCTATGAACCTGTCCATACACTGAGTGTACAAAACATTAGGGACACCTTCCAATTCGTCGGGGCATGGACTCTACAAGGTGTTGAAAGTATTCCACAGGGATGCTGGCCCATGCTGTCTCCAATGCACAGTTGTGTCAAGTTGTCTGGATGTCTTCTGGGTGGTGGACCATTCTTGATACACACAGGAAACGGTTGAGCATGAAAAACCCAGCAGCGTTGCAGTTCTTGACACAAACTGGTGCGCCTGGTTTGCTACTATCATACCCTGTTCAAAGACACTTAAATATGTTGTCTTGCCCATTCACCCTCTGAACGGCACACAAACACAATCCATGTCTCAGTTGTCTCAAGGCTTGAAAATCATTCTTTAACCTGTCTCCGAACCTTCATCTACACTGATTGAAGTGGATTTAACAAGTGATCAATAAGGGTTCATAGCTTTCACCTGGTCAGTCTATGTCATGGAAACACCTCCAGAGGAGGGGGTGTTGCTGTTAGCTGAATGCAGATAAACTCAAATAATGGGCTGCGATTTAGTGACTGTCAGTGAAGCAGCGAGCGGCGCCATGGTGGTGACACGCAAGCCACCTAAACAATGAGATGCTACGCCACCACTAAATATATGCAGAGCATTCTGCCATTAAATATACATGCAGGATGCCTCTCAGGGATGTGTCATCCCTTTTGTGAGAAAACAAAGATTAGCAACAGGAATTCCATTTTAATAAGTCTCGGGGGACCCTCCATCCAGCTGCCTGCTTCACAATATGACGGGGACTTGTTGCTCAATGTGCGTGCATCTGAAATGTCCTACCCTGCACCTCTTTTTTCCCCTCTGACGTTGATTAGGAGGAAAAGTGTTCTGTCTTCCCCTGCTCTTATCATGTTTTTTTGTGAATCACTTGTTAAGTTGTTTTCCACTAGTCACTCGTTAATGTCTGGTGTTTTCTCCCTGTAGCGACTCCTTAGTCTCATTTTGTTTTGTACTTGTTCTTTCCCTCCTCTCCTCTTTTCTGGTGTATCCGTTCTCTGTTCCCCTTCTCTGTTCTTCCCTCTGTTCCCCTTCTCTGTTCCTCCCTCTGTTCCTCTTCTCTGTTCCTCCCTCTGTTCCCATTCTCTGTTCTTCCCTCTGTTCCCCTTCTCTGTTCCTCCCTCTGTTCCTCTTCTCTGTTCCTCCCTCTGTTCCTCTTCTCTGTTCCTCCCTCTGTTCCCCTTCTCTGTTCTTCCCTCTGTTCCCCTTCTCTGTTCCTCCCTCTGTTCCTCTTCTCTGTTCCTCCCTCTGTTCCCCTTCTCTGTTCTTCCCTCTGTTCCCCTTCTCTGTTCCTCCCTCTGTTCCCCTTCTCTGTTCTTCCCTCTGTTCCCCTTCTCTGTTCCTCCCTCTGTTCTTCCCTCTGTTCCCCTTCTCTGTTCCTCCCTTTGTTCCCCTCCGTTGCTCCCTCTGTTTCTCTCTGTCCTCCTCCATCTCTGTGTCCTCCTCCTCTCTTCTTTCCATTGTCCCCTCCCTCCCTCCCTCCCTCCCTCCCTCCCTCCCTCCCTCCCTCCCATCCTCCGTTCCCTCCTGCACTCTCTGACCGCTAGGTTACACTGCTTCCTTTCATCTCCTCTCCTCTCCTCTCTCTGCTCTGACATGCTGTATGGGGGACAAATGACTGTGTCCTCAAGCAACAAATGTGTGCTTGTCTGCTCTGCTCTCTGCTCTGCTGTCCGCCACGCACGGACGCTTACGCGCTGAACTGGCCTTGCAGGGGGAGGGGTGTGTGTGTCTGCATGAGCGTGTCTGTGACCAGACAGCCACACAGAGACCAGCCTAGTTAGTTTACATCTAATTATAGAATCAAATCTATTTTTGTAACAAGCTTTTTTTCTTCTGGATTTTTAGATTCTAAGATAGAGAGAGAGAGCAAGAGAGAGAGAGAGAGAGAGAGAGAGAGAGAGAGAGAGAGAGAGAGAGAGAGAGAGAGAGAGAGAGAGAGAGAGAGAGAGAGAGAGAGAGAGAGAGAGAGAGAGAGAGAGAGAGAGAGGGGAAGGGAAGGGAGAGTGAGAGAGAGAGAGAGAGAGAGAGAGAGGGAGGGAGGGAGGGAGGGAGAGAAAGAAAGAGAGAGAGAGAGGGAGGGAGAGAGAGAGAGAGAGGGAGGGAGAGAGAGAGAGAGAAAGAGAGAGAGAGCGAGAGAGAAAGAGAGAGAGAGAGAGAGAGAGAGAGAGAGAGAGAGTGAGAGAGAGAGAGGGAGGGAGGGAGAGAAAGAAAGAGAGAGAGGGAGGGAGAGAGAGAGGGGGGAGAGAGAGAGGGAGAGAAAGAAAGAGAGAGAGAGCGAGAGAGGGGGAGGGAGAGAGAGAGGGGGAGAGAGAGAGAGCAAGAGAGAGAGAGAGAGAGAGAGAGAGAGAGAGAGACCGTTGCCCTAGAGCAGTTCCCAACCTTTTTTCCTTGGAGCCCCCCCTACTTGTATCTAAGAAAAGCTGAGCCCCCCCTACTTGTATCTAAGAAAAGCTGAGCCCCCCAAAATAAATTATAAAGTGATTCATTCCAAATCTTTATTGGCAAAAATGTACATCAATTATAGTTTTTCTTTCCTTTTGTCTTTGGTTTGCCCTGGTTATCTTTGTGTATAATTAACTGTCGGCCCATACACACACTGTTACCAAAATAATAATCATGATTCATTATCAGGGTATTAAGTGATTAACAGCACCTATATTTTATTTTTATTTTTTATTTAACCTTTATTTAACCAGGTAAACCAGTTGGGAACAAGTTCTCATTTACAACTGCGACCTGGCCAAGATAAAGCAAAGCAGTGCGATAAAAACAACAACACAGAGTTACATATGGGGTAAATGTCACGCCCTGGCTCTGGGGACACTGTTATGTTGAGCCAGGGTGTGTAGATTTGTGTTGTAGTTCTAGTTGGTTCATTTCTATGTTGGCCAGTGTGGTTCTCAATCAGAGGCAATGAGTGTCAGCTGTGGCTGGTTGTCTCTGATTGGGAACCACATTTATACAGGCTGTTTTCCCACAGTAGTTGTGGGATCTTGTTTCGAGTTGGTTTGTGTTAGACCGTGAACTGTCACGTTATCGTTTTGTTTATTTTGTCGTTTATCGCTAAATAAAGAGTATGTTTGCCTGCAACGCTGCGCCTTGGTCCTCCTCTCTTACCAACGATCGTGACAGTAAAACAAAACATAGTCAAAAATACCACAGAAAATATATATACAGTGTGTGCAAATGTAGCAAGTTATGGAGGTAAGGCAATAAATAGGCCATAGTGCAAAAAATTACAATTAGTATTGACACTGGAATGATAGATGTGCAAGAGATGATGTGCAAATAGAGATACTGGGGTGCAAATGATCAAAATAAATAACAATATGGGGATGAGGTAGTTGAGTGGGCTAATTTCAGATGGGCTGTGTACAGGTGCAGTGATCCGTAAGGTGCTCTGACAACTGATGCTTAAAGTTAGTGAGGGAGATAAGAATCTTCAGAGATTTTTGCAGTTCGTTCCAGTCATTGGCAGCAGAGAACTGGAAGGAATGGCAGCCAAAGGAGGTGTTGGCTTTGGGGATGACCAGTGAGATATACCTGCTGGAGCGCATACTACGGGTGGGTGTTGCTATGGTGACCAATGAGCTAAGCTATATAGCTCTGTCCTAGATCTCCCCCAGACCAATTAACTGAAACAGGGCAGTTTGTTGCATACGCACATGCACATCATGTGAACACTGGTTTTGACACAGCTATAATGTATGTGTTATAAAAATAACAATAAGTAACAATAACAAACAGTATGTTACAGTCAATAACTTGTTCCTTCCTGAAAAAAACAAATGGCCACCTTGGTTATGCATACCTCTGACCAGGGATGGGATGTCAGGTGTGATGCTAGTGACAGCCAGCCTAAAGTCCTGATGGACATGGAGCCTGTTACTGGCTTTTGTTTTTATTGTTCCAAGCGCGCTGAAGGCCGTCACAGACAGGTACGTAGTGCTGAATGGTAGAATAACCCTCGTAGCTGCGTGTTTGGCCAGTCTGGGTGCAACAGCGTGTCCTTTGACAATCCAAAACGTTTTGTATCCGTTCTCGTGGAAATATTTATTTGACATAGAATCGGCTTGAAGGTCAGCAAGCTCATCTTCACAGTCGAGGTATTCCACATCCTCGAGACTGCAAATATAAGGGTCCATCACCCACGATTCCTTTGATAAGTATTCGTCAACATCGGCAAAACGGGATTTCATTTCCTCCCGAAGCATGTTCATGTGCCTGGTAAACTCAGTGCGTAAAGACGCAGGCACAGTGCCACCAGACTGTTTCATCAGCAGTGGAAATTGTTGTAGCTCCCCTTTTGAAAATTTTCCAACTCTGTACTCCGGTTTCCGCACAAAAGCGTGAGAGTGTCTTTGCACTGCATGACGTTTGATTCAGGACTCTGCATCCGCTTGTTTGTCTCATTGTAGAGAGTGAATGTATCCGCTAGGTATGCCGTTTTGATCCAAAACGCATCAGTCAGCTGTTCGCACAGTGGTTGATTGTGATCTTGCAAGAATTCCATAAAACGCACAAGCACTTGTCCACGTGACAACCAGCGTACCTCTGTGTGTAACAGCAGTGTTTGATGCGCTTCATCCTCACACAGCTGGGCAAACAGTCTCTTGTTAGTTGGGCGAGCCTTAATAACGTTTACAACAGTTGCCAGGGTGTTACTAAGGTCTTCCGAAAGTTTTTTACTGGCCAATACTTGCCGATGTAGCATGCAGTAGAAAATTGCGCACCCCGGGGCTTTTTCCTTCAATCAGCTGTTAAATCCCTTGTTTTTGCCCATCAACGCTGCAGCCCCATCAGTGCAGCATGCAACAATATTCTCGTAGGGCAGATTGTTGGACGAGAGATATGAGTCCATAGCTATAAAAATATCTTGGCTTGTTGTTGTTGTGGCTAGATTGGTAGACAGAAGAATGTCTTGTTTCAAGTCATCACCGTCAATATATTGCACATAAACGATGAGCACGGATTCGTCTGACACTGTTGTTGTTTATATAGAATGGTGCCGGAGAAGATGGCTGCCGTTTTACAGCCCTCTAACCAATTGTACTATGATGTGTGTTTTTCCGCGTTATTTGTAATTTATTCTGTACATAATGTTTCTGCCATCGTCTCTTATAACAAAAAGAGCTTCTGGATATCAGGACAGCGATTACTCACCTCGTATTGGATGAAGATTTTTTCTTCAAAAAGTCAGACGCAAAGGATATCCTACAGACACCCGACAAGGCCCAAATCCCCGTCATTCGCATGAGAAAGAGATGGAGATATCGTGGACGTAGGTCGGGGTGCCTTGTAAGGATCCGACGGCGAGCGAGTAAACTGCCTCTTCCATCAATCCTATTAGCCAATGTTCAATAATTTGAAAATAAATTAGATGACCTAAGATTACGGTTATCCTACCAACGAGACATTAAAAACTGTAATATATTATGTTTCACCGAGTCGTGGCTGAACGACGACATGGACAACATACAGTTAGCGGGCTATACGCTACATCAGCAGGATAGAACGGCTGACTCCGGTAAGACAAGGGGTGGCAGTCTGTGTATATTTGTAAACAACAGCTGGTGCACAAAATCAAATACTAAGGAAGTCTCAAGGTTTTGCCCGCCTGAGGTAGAGTATCTTATGATAAGCTGTAGACCACACTATTTACCAAGAGAGTTTTCATCTATATTTTTCATAGCTGTCTATTTACCACCACAAACCAATACTGGCATTAAGATTGCACTGAATGAGCTGTATAAGGCCATAAGTAAACAGGAAAACGCTCATCCAGAGGCAGCGCTCCTAGTGGCCGGGGACTTTAATGCAGGGAAACTTAAATCAGTTCTACCTAATTTCTACCAGCATGTTAAATGTGCAACCAGAGGAAAAAAAACTAGACCACCTTTACTCCACACACAGAGACGCATACAAAGCTCTCCCTCGCCCTCCATTTGGCAAATCTGGCCATAACTCTATCCTCCTGATTCCTGCTTATAAGCAAAAACTAAAGCAGGAAGCACCAGTGACTTGGTTGATTAAAAAAGTGGTCAGATGACGCAGATGCTAAGCTTACAGGACTGTTTTGCTAGCACAGACTGGAACATGTTCCGGGATTCTTCTGATAGCATTGAGGAGTACACCACATCAGTCACTGGCTTCATCAATAAGTGCATCTATGACGTCATCCCCACAGTGACCGTACGTACATACCCCAACCAGAAGCCATGGATTACAGGCAACATCCGCACTGAGCTAAAGGGTAGAGCTGCCGCTTTCAAGAAGCGGTACTCTAACAGAAGCTTATAAGAAATCCCGCTATGCCCACAGACAAACCATCAAACAGGCAAAGAGTCAATACAGGACTAAGATTGAATCATACTACACCGGCTCTGACGCTTGTCGGATGTGGCAGGGCTTGAAAACTATTACAGACTACAAAGGGAAGCACAGCCGCGAGCTGCCCAGTGACACAATACTTCCAGACGAGCTAAACCACTTCTATGCTTGCTTCGAGGCAAGCAACACTGAAGCATGCATGAGAGCACCAGCTGTTCCGGATGACTATGTGATCACGCTCTCCGTAGCCAATGTGAGTAAGACTTTTAAGCAGGTCAACATTCACAAGGCCGCAGGGCCAGACGGATTACCAGGACGTGTACTCCGAGCATGTGCTGACCAACTGGCAAGTGTCTTCACTGACATTTTCAACATGTCCCTGACTGAGTCGGTAATACCAACATGTTTCAAGCAGACCACCATAGTCCCCGTGCCCAAGGACACTAAGATAACCTGCCTAAATGACTACCGACCCGTAGCACTGACGTCTGTAGCCATGAAGTGCTTTGAAAGGCTGGTCATGGCTCACATCAACACTATTATCCCAGAAACCCTAGCCCCACTCCAATTTGCATGCCGCCCCAACAGATCCACAGATGATGCAGTCTCTATTGCACTCCACACTGCCCTTTCCCACCTGGACAAGAGGAACACCTACGTGAGAATGCTATTCATTGACTACAGCTCAGCATTCAACACCATAGTGCCCTCCAAGCTCATCACTAAGCTAAGGATCCTGGGACTAAACACCTCCCTCTGCAACTGGATCCTGGACTTCCTGACGGGCCGCCCCCAGGTGGTAAGGGTAGGTAACAACACTTCTGCCACACTGATCCTCAACACGGGGCCCCTCAGGGGTGCGTGCTCAGTCCCCTCCTGTACTCCCTGTTCACCCATGACTGCATGGCCAGGCACGATTCCAACACCATCATTAAGTTTGCCGACGACACAACAGTGGTAGGCCTGATCACCGACAACGATGAGACAGCCTATAGGGAGGATATCAGAGACCTGGCCGTGTGGTGCCAGGATAACAACCTCTCCCTCAACGTGACCAAGACAAAGGAGATGATTGTGGACTACAGGAAAAAAAAGAGCACTGAGCACGCCCCCATTCTCATCGACGGGGCTGTAGTGGAACAGGTTAAGAGCTTCAAGTTCCTTGGTGTCCACATCACCAACAAACTATCATGGTCCAAACACACCAAGACAGTCATGAAGAGGGCACGACAAAGCCTATTCCCCCTCAGGAGACTGAAAAGATTTGGCATGGGTCCTCAGATCCTCAAAAAATTATACAGCAGCACCATTGAGAGCATCCTGACTGGTTGCATTACCGCCTGGTATGGCAACTGCTCGGCCTCCGACCGCAAGGCACTACAGAGGGTAGTGCGTACGGCCCAGTACATCACTGGGGCCAAGCTTCCTGCCATCCAGGTCCTCTCTACCAGCCGGTGTCAGAGGAAGGCCCTCAAAATTGTCAAAGACTCCAGCCAGCCTAGTCATAGACTGTTCTCTCTGCTACCGCATGGCAAGCGGTACCGGAGTGCCAAGTCTAGGTCCAAAAGACTTCTCAACAGCTTCTACCCCCAAGCCATAAGACTCCTGAACAGCTAATCATGGCTACCCGAACTAGTTGCACTGCCCCCCCACCCCATCTTTTTACGCTGCTGCTACTCTGTTAATTATTTGTGCATAGTCACTTTAACTCTACCCACATGTACATATTACCTCAACTACCTCAACTAGCCGGTGCCCCCGCACATTGACTCTGCACCGGTACCCCCCTGTATATATAGCCTCCCTACTGTTATTTTATTTTACTTCTGCTCTTTTTTTCTCAACACTTTTTTGTTGTTGTTTTATTTGACTTTTTTTATTAAAAAAATAAATGCATTGTTGGTTAAGGGCTGTAAGTAAGCATTTCACTGTAATGTCTACACCTGTTGTATTCGGCGCATGTGGCCAATAAAATTTGATTTGATTTTAGTTGATCCAACTGAATGGCAAAGGGAACATTCCTAAGCTTCTCGTGCAGCTGGTTTCGACAATGTCTAGCCATTTGATCAATTCTGCCATTTTATCAATTCTGTCTTTGACAGTGGTGTCAGAGAGTGGGACGGTTCTCACTTCATCCACCACCTGTGGGCCACACAGCCTCTCTACAATTTTCAGGCAGGCGGGTTTGATTAGCTGCTCTCCAATATTGTGCGGCTTTTTAGCCTTGGAAATTAATAGCTAATACTCAAATGATGCCTCCATGGCTCTGTGTAAATCACTGCCTGCTCTTTCAAATGCTTTTCTGATGTCTGTGCATCTTTTTGATTGTGGCAACTGCTTCTTCCTCTCAAGAAAATCCTGACCTTCACCAATAGTCTCCTGGTGTTTTGTTTCCTGGTGTCGTTGCATTTTGCTTGGCTTCATGCTGTCATTAGCTAGCTTCTCGCCACAAATGACACATTTTGGCCGAGTCCTGTCCTTCAATAAAACCGAAGTTAAGATAACTCTCGAGATATAGCTTTCTCACTTTCTTTTTTGATGATGAGTCATCAGCACTTTTATGTTTTTTAGACATGTTGTTTTACTCATAAAATAGTGATGCTCTGACTGCAGGAAAAACGAGCTGCTAGCTGAAACTGATTGAGCGCAGGTCATTGACATGCAAACTTTTTTCAAGGGAATTACCGCTTTTACATTTCTCTGACATTATTATTATTTTTTAGATTGGCCTTGGCATTGCAAACATATGATTTTTAATAACATTTTAAAATGTATTGATTTTACAATTAAATTATAGTGGAACATTTTATGCATGTTCGACTTCAAAGCAAATGAGATCATGTGCCTAAGGGGGGCGTGGACCCCAGGTTGGGAACCACTGCCCTAGAGCACACCAGAAACTATACCTACCTCGGCCTACCACAGGTAACTTCCACAAGGCTGTGAACGATCTGAGAGACAAGGCAAGAAGGGAATTCTATGCCATCAAAAGGAACATAAAATTCGACATTCCAATTAGGATCTGGCTAAAAATACTTGAATCAGTTCTAGAACCCATTGCCCTTTGTGTTTGTGATGTCTGGGGTCCGCTCACCTGATGACTGTGACTGACCCAAAATTAAGGAAAGCTTTGACTATGTACAGACTCAGTGAGCATATCCTTACTATTGAGAGAGGCCGCCGCAGACAGACCTGGCTCTCAAGAGAAGACAGGCTATGTGCACACTGCCCACAAAATGATGTGGAAACTGAGCTGCACTTCCTAACCTCCTGCCAAATGTATGACCATATTATAGACACAGATTACACAGACCCACAAATAATTAAAAAACAAATCAAATGTTGATGCCATCACAGCAGCAAGATTTGTGACCTGTTGCCACAAGAAAAGGGCAACCAGCTCATCACGAACACCATTGTAAATACAACCCATATTGTGACGAGTACTGAGGATACGAAGAGGCAGGACGCAGACGCAGGAATCAACAATGTAAAGGTTTACTTAACACTGAGCAAGAGAACAACAAAGAGCGAGTACACGACAAGACACTAATAATCACACACAACACAACACTGAACAGTCCAGGGTTATATAGGGGTGGTGATGAGATGATGGTGCGCTGGAGGTGATTAGGGTGCGTTGGGTTTCCATTCCGGTGTTGCCAAGGTGGTGCGCTCAGACTGGTGGCTCAGTAGACCGGCGAATCAGACCGCCGGAGGGGAACAATGGGAGGAGACATGACATATATTTATGTTTATTTATTTTCCCTTTTGTACTTCAACTATTTGCACATTCTTACAACACTGTATGTAGCCATAATATAACATTTGAAATGTCTTTATTCTTTTGAAACTTTTGTAATGTTTACTTTTCATTTCTCATTGTTTCTTTCACTTTTGTTGATTATCTAGTTAACTTGCGTTGGCAATGTAAAGCCCTTTGAATTGAATTGAATTGAATTGAGAGAGAGAGAGAGAGAGAGAGAGTTACGCACATGTTGGGCAGGCTAACAGTACACTGGAGAGTGGGGGAGGGGCTTGTTCAGCAGGCTGCCAGTCCACTGGAGAGTGGGGGAGGGGCTTGTTCAGCAGGCTGCCAGTCCACTGGAGAGTGGGGGAGGGGCTTGTTCAGCAGGCATACAGTCCACTGGAGAGTGGGGGAGGGGCTTGTTCAGCAGGCTAACAGTCCACTGGAGAGTGGGGGAGGGGCTTGTTCAGCAGGCATACAGTCCACTGGAGAGTGGGGGAGGGGCTTGTTCAGCAGGTTGATAGTACACTGGAGAGTGGGTGACGGGCCTGGATTTTCGCTGGAAAACTGTTAGCTACAGTGCCTTGCAAAAGTATTCATCCCCCTTGGCGTTTTTCCTATTTTGTTGCATTACAATCTGTAATTTAAATGGATTTCTATTTGGATTTCATGTAATGGACATACACAAAATAGTCCAAATTGGTGAAGTGAAATGAAAAAAATTACTTGTTTCAAATAATTCAAAAAAATAAATAATGGAAAAGTGGTGCGTGCATATGTATTCACCCCCTTTGCTATGAAGCCCCTAAAGAAGATCTGGTGCAACCAATTACCTTCAGAAGTCACATAATTAGTTAAATAAAGTCCACCTGTGTGCAATCTAAGTGTCACATGATCTCAGTATATATACACCTGTTCTGAAAGGCCCCAGAGTCTGCAACACCACTAAGCAAGGGGCACCACCAAGCAAGCGGCACCATGAAGACCAAGGAGCTCTCCAAACAGGTCAGGGACAAAGTTGTGGAGAAGTACAGATCAGGGTTGGGTTATAAAAAAATATCAGAAACTTTTAACATCCCACGGAGCACCATTAAATCCATTATTAAAAAATTGAAAGAATATGACACCACAACAAACCTGCCAAGAGAGGGCCGCCCACCAAAACTCACGGACAAGGCAAGGAGGGCATTAATCAGAGAGGCAACAAAGAGACCAAAGATAACCCTGAAGGAGCTGCGAAGCTCCACAGCGGAGATTGGAATAGCTGTCCATAGGACCACTTTAAGCCGTACACTCCACAGAGCTGGGCTTTATGGAAGAGTGGCCAGAAAAAAAGCAATTGCTTAAAGAAAGAAATAAGCAAACACATTTGGTTTTCGGCAAAAGGCATGTGGGAGACTCCCCAAACATATGGAAGAAGGTACTCTGGTCAGATGAGACTAAAATTGAGCTTTTTGGCCATCAAGGAAAACACATAATGTCTGGCGCAAACCCAACACCTCTCATCACCCCGAGAATACCATCCCCACAGTGAAGCATGGTGGTGGCAGCATCATGCTGTGGGGATGTTTTTCACCAGCAGGGACTGGGAAACTGGTCAGAATTAAAGGAATGATGGATGGTGCTAAATACAGGGAAATTCTTGAGGGAAACCGGTTTCAGTCTTCCAGAGATTTGAGACTGGGACGGAGGTTCACCTTCCAGCAGGACAATGACCCTCACTAACTGTAAGTCGCTCTGGATAAGAGCATCTGTTAAATGACTAAAATGTAAATGTAAATGTTTAAGGGGAAACATTTAAATGTCTTGGAATGGCCTAGTCAAAGCCCAGACCTCAATCCAATTGAGAATCTGTGGTATGACTTAAAGATTGCTGTACACCAGCGTAATCCATCCAACTTGAAGGAGCTGGAGCAGTTTTGCCTTGAAGAATGGGCAAAAATCCCAGTGGCTAGATGTGCCAAGCTTATAGAGACATACCCCAAGAGACTTGCAGCTGTAATTGCTGTGAAAGGTGGCTTTACAAAGTATTGACTTTGGGGGGGTGAATAGTTATGCACGCTCAAGTTTTCTGTTTTTTTGTCTTATTTCTTGTTTGTTTCACCCCAAAAAATATTTTGCATCTTCAAAGTGGTAGGCATGTTGTGTAAGGCAAGAAAATAGGAAAAATGCCAAGGGGGGTGAATACTTTCGAAAGCCAATGTATCAGACCGACACCACGAGAACCACTTTGAGTTAGGCACCACCCCTCCAACCCCCCAACATTCTAAATGAAAGTGCTGTACATTACTTCAGTCAAAACAAATGGACAAAACGGTTTATATTAGGGATTAGCCAACCCCCCAACTTCACCCCCCCCCCCCCCCCCCCCCCGCCCCAATTCATTCTAAATGAAAGTGCTGTACATTACTTCAGTCAAAACAAAGGAACAAAACGGTTTATATTAGGGATTAGCATTGTATAAAATGTATCTAATATTAAAGAGACAACGCTATCCCTCTGGTTAATCCCTTAGGCTGGGTGGCTTGTGTGTGTGGTGCATGATATCCAGCTGAATGGATGGGGCAGCTGGAGTTAGTGTTATCCAAGCGAAGGGGCTTGGAGGGGGAAGCTAGCTGTCTGGCTCATATGTGTGTTTGCTGTCAGGATTTACTGTATATACTGTGGCTGCCAGGTGAAGAGGACCAGGCTGTGAGGACGGCCTGCCTGGACCAGCCAGGTTACAGGCTGTATAGCTAGCTGACAGGTGAGGAGGGACCAGCCAGGTTACAGGCTGTATAGCTAGCTGACAGGTGCTTTAATAAATAGGCTGCTGAGGCAGGGCACAGAGCCCACTGTAAGCAACAGGAGCCAGGTGTCACACATGCACGCATGCAAACACACACACACATACACACACACACCTTCCCCACCGCCCACGCCCTGTATTCTCAGACGTGGCAGGCAAATTAATTGGCTGTGAATGTGTAACGTATATGCCTAGATAAAGGTGTGCTGTCTAGGCCGAGGCGTAGCGTAACGGCTGTAATGATGGCTCCATTGTGTTGATGTTGAGGGGGGTAGTTAGCGTTGCGTCGCGGTGCGGCTAGCTGGGGCCCTCGCTCGCTTGGAGGGCTGCATAGCTCCTGATTAATAGCGGGGAATGCTTTGAAGTGACACATGAGTGCAATGGGCTCACCAGGCTAATAGTAATAGCATCAGCGTGTGTGGGTGTGTGTGTGTGTGTGTGTGGAAACGCTCTCACTTCCTCAACCTTCATCACTATTCTCTCACTCGCTTTCTCTCGCTAAGTCGCTATCTCCTACACCAGTGGATTACTATTATGGGGTAGTCTTCATTCATACAGGTGAGATGTAGATTAATATTATGGGATAGTCTTCATTCATACAGGTGAGATGTGGATTAATTTTATAGGATAGTCTTCATTCATACAGGTGAGATGTGAATTAATATTATAGGATAGTCTTCATTCATACAGGTGAGATGTGGATTAATTTTATAGGATAGTCTTCATTCATACAGGTGAGATGTGAATTAATATTATAGGATAGTCTTCATTCATACAGGTGAGATGTGGATTAATTTTATAGGATAGTCTTCATTCATACAGGTGAGATGTGGATTAATTTTATAGGATAGTCTTCATTCATACAGGTGAGATGTGAATTAATATTATAGGATAGTCTTCATTCATACAGGTGAGATGTCATGGTTGTTTATTTTGTGTCATGGAGGACTTATTGTGTTTATTGCTTTGAGTTAAAAAAAGATATGCTGCTCTCATGGAATGGCATGCTTTGAGCACTACAGAAAAGTGCTATTTGCATGTGAAAAATGTTTGCCGTATGCTGCATTTGCTATAGGCCTATTGTTTACATTTTTGTTGGTGACAGTTTGATATCTCGATAATTTTCAGGTGTTTAAGTCGATCAAATGTGCGCGAGTTTGAGCATGTGTCCGTTAGGGCTATGGATTTGTCTTTTTATCAGCACAAATTAGATTGAGCAATAAAAGCCCCACTGGTCTTCTTAAATTAAACTTGTTGTTGACAGTACAGAGCACAATACCACAGCAAAGTTTAGAAGGGAGGAACTCCCTCAAACTTTTATTCCATAGGCTGGGATCCTCACTATGCAGATGTTGCAAGAGCGCATTTTTCGCTGGCTGTCCACTGGTCGCAAAAACAATGATTGATAGGCAGCTTCAACTTCATAAATTCAACCATTATTTGGTTAAAATACACATATACATTTGTGAAGGGGACTAAGCACAGCACCCCTGAGGGGCCCCCGTGTTGAGGGTCAGCGTGGCGGATGTGTTGATGGGCGTGGCCAGTCAGGAAGTCCAGCATCCAGTTGCAGAGGGAGGTGTTTAATCCTAGGATCCCTAGTTTAGTGATGAGCTTGGAGGGCACTAGGATTTTGAACGCTGAGCTGTAGTCAATGAACAGCATTCTCACGTAGGTGTTCCTTTTGTCCAGGTGGGAAGGGCAGTGTGGAGTGCAATAGAGATGATGTCATCTGTGGATCTGTTGGGGACGGTATACAAATTGGAGTGGGTCCTGGGTGTCTGGGATGGTGGGATGTGTATGACTGTGTGTGTGTCTATCTTTGTGTGTAGGAGTCAAGAGCGGCAGGGCTGGGCCAGTCAGCTGGTGAGCTAAAGTCAACTATTAGTGGTAGGAGAACACTTGTTTTCCTCAGATTTTTGGTGAAATGCTTCTAATTGCTGTGAGGCTGGCGTATGATTACATGATGGCTAATGCACTGACAGAGAATTCACTTGGCTGGGAGTGAGCCAGGAGGCTGCTTAAATGGCTGAATGCCTTTTGGTTAGTCTCCATACTCGAGGGGTGTGTGTGTGTGTGTGTGTGTGTGTTGTGTTATCAGTATAACTCTACTTGGCTCAATCAGTTTCTGGTGGTGGGAAAACGTTCTTCACGTGTGTGTGATGGGAGTTTCCCAATGGAAAGAGCATCATTGACACTGTGTGGAGGAGATGTGATTGAGTAAAAAAAGAGACAGGAAACAGGCAGCTGAGAGGGCAGCTGGTAGGGGTGTATTGGGGTCCTGATTCAGGGGGCTAATCTCAGAACAGCCCTTGGGTTCCCACTAGATGACCAAGCTGCAAAGTCAAAATAGGCT
>CM062497.1:1506434-1591434 GCA_031479575.1 Coregonus ussuriensis
CACCTGGTCCTCTCTCCCTCGCCCCTCCCGAGGAAAAAAAAACCACCCCCCTGAGGGAGCCCTAGGACCATGCCTCAGGACTACCTGGCCTGATGACTCCTGGCTGTCCCCAGTCCACCTGGTCCTCTCTCCCTCCCCTCCCGGAGGACCTGAGCCCTAGGACCATGCCTCAGGACTACCTGGCCTGATGACTCCTGGCTGTCCCCAGTCCACCTGGTCGTGCTGCTGCTCCAGTTTCCACTCTTCTGCCTGCGGCTATGGAACCCTGACCTGTTCACCGGACGTGCTACCTTGTCCCAGACCTGCTGTTTTCAACTCTCTCTCTCTACCGCACCTGCTATTTCAACCTCTAAATGCCCGGCTATGAAAAGCCAACTGACATTTACTCCTGATGTACTGACCTGTTGCAACCTCTATAACCACTGATTATTATTTGACCCTGCTGGTCATCTATGAACGTTTGAACATCTTGAAGAACAATCTGGCCTTAATGGCCATGTACTGTTATAATCTCCACCCGGCACAGCCAGAAGGGGACTGGCCACCACTCAGAGCCTGGTTCCTCTCTAGGTTTCTTCCTAGGTTTCTGCCTTTCTAGGGAGTTTTTCCTAGCCACCGTGCTTCTACATCTGCATTGCTGCTGTTTGGGGTTTAAGGCTGGGTTTCTGTATAGCACTTTGTGACATCTGCTGATGTAAAAAGGGCTTAATAAATAAATTTGACTTAATATGTTGTGAAATCTGTTATGAATGTATTGTAATGCCTTAATTTTGCTGGACCACAGGAAGAGTAGCTGCTGCCTTGGCAGGAACTAATGGGGATCCATAATAAACCCCAGGAAGAGTATCTGCTGCCTTGGCAGGAACTAATGGGGATCCATAATAAACCCCCAGGAAGAGTAGCTGCTGCCTTGGCAGGAACTAATGGGGATCCATAATAAACCACAGGAAGAGTAGCTGCTGCCTTGGCAGGAACTAATGGGGATCCATAATAAACCCCCAGGAAGAGTATCTGCTGCTTTGGCAGGAACTAATGGGGATCCATAATAAACCCCAGGAAGAGTAGCTGCTGCCTTGGCAGGAACTAATGGGGATCCATAATAAACCCCAGGAAGAGTAGCTGCTGCCTTGACAGGAACTAATGGGGATCCATAATAAATACAAATGCAGTACTTACGCTTGAATCATCTGGTAGTCTGAGGAGTTGAAGACGTAACCCCCAACGACCCACATGACCCCCTGGTCCACTACGGCCTTGTGGGAAGCCCTGGCCAGACCTGGCTCGGGGTACTCCTCCCTCTGCCAGAACGAGGAGCTGGCTGGGACGGACACAGAGCAGTCTGGACCTGATGGACGACAGAAGATGGATGAGTGACTAACCTGGTTATCTGCAGACTATCACTTACGACCTACACCGTAGCCCATATATCATATTTAATTAAATACACATTCATATTTTGAAATGGAACCAAATGATTAGTGAAACCAAAGTGCTGTATCGTCCACTACTGGTCGAAAGTTTTAGAACACCCACTCATTCAAGGGTTTTTCTTTATTTTTACTATTTTCTACATTGTGGAATAATAGTGAAGACATCAAAACGATGAAATAACACATATAGAATCATCTAGTAACCCCCCAAAAAAGTGTTAAACAAATCAAAATATATTTTATATTTGAGATTCTTCAAATAGCCACCCTTTGCCTTGATGACAGCTTTGCACACTCTTGGCATTCTCTCAACCAGATTCATGAGGTAGTCACCTGGAATGCATTTCAATTAACAGGTGTGCCTTCTTAAAAAGTTAATTTGTGGAATTTCTTTCCTTCTTAATGCGTTTGAGCCAATCAGTTTTGTTAAGTTATGATGTCTTCACTATTATTCTACAATGTAGAAAATAGTAAAAAATTGAGAAGAGCCCTTGAATTAGTAGGTGATCTAAAACTTTTGACCGGTAGTGTATAAATTAAATTAAATCAAAATAGCCTAGTACACAAACCAAAACTTTTCAAATCAAAAGGCTATTGCACAGAAAAAAGTCAGGTGCAAATTCAGAACCACTGGACAACATAACAAACTAAAGCACTGATCATTGGGAACGAGATCAGCATTACTGCTAAGCCGTGATCCATTAATTCAATAAATAAGTATACTAGCCTACAAAACTAAAACAATCCATTTACATTTTAGTCATTTAGCAGACGCTCTTATCCAGAGCGACTTACAGTTAGTGAGTGCATACATTTTCATACTGCCCCCCCCCCCCCCGTGGGAAACGAACCCACAACCCTGGCGTTGCAAGCGCCATGCTCTACCAACTGAGCTACAGGGGACTATATGTTCATATCAAAAGGCCTGATTAACATGACATCAATAACGCAGCCACATCCCAAGTCCCCGGTGCCGACACATTCAGAAATTAAACGATGGTTTAATATTTAGTTTAAAAGCTCTGACGAAGGCCAAGAGAACAAGAAACACTTTTCAATGAGAAAACAGAAATCCACTTTGGGTAAAAAATATATTTAAAAAATACTTCTGTTTTCAACTGTCATGGTGCAATACTATTATAATATCTCCACAGTATTGTCCAGTGTAATGAACAGCCGACTATAATATCTCCACAGTATTGTCCAGTGTAATGAACAGCCGACTATAATATCTCCACAGTATTGTCCAGTGTAATGAACAGCCGACTACAATATCTCCACAGTATTGTCCAGTGTAATGAACAGCCGACTACAATATCTCCACAGTATTGTCCAGTGTAATGAACAGCCGACTACAATATCTCCACAGTATTGTCCAGTGTAATGAACAGCCGACTATAATATCTCCACAGTATTGTCCAGTGTAATGAACAGCCGACTATAATATCTCCACAGTATTGTCCAGTGTAATGAACAGCCGACTATAATATCTCCACAGTATTGTCCAGTGTAATGAACAGCCGACTATAATATCTCCACAGTATTGTCCAGTGTAATGAACAGCCGACTACAATATCTCCACAGTATTGTCCAGTGTAATGAACAGCCGACTATAATATCTCCACAGTATTGTCCAGTGTAATGAACAGCCGACTATAATATCTCCACAGTATTGTCCAGTGTAATGAACAGCCGACTATAATATCTCCACAGTATTGTCCAGTGTGATGAACAGCCGACTATAATATCTCCACAGTATTGTCCAGTGTAATGAACAGCCGACTATAATATCTCCACAGTATTGTCCAGTGTGATGAACAGCCGACTATAATATCTCCACAGTATTGTCCAGTGTAATGAACAGCCGACTATAATATCTCCACAGTATTGTCCAGTGTAATGAACAGCCGACTATAATATCTCCACAGTATTGTCCAGTGTAATGAACAGCCGACTATAATATCTCCACAGTATTGTCCAGTGTAATGAACAGCCGACTATAATATCTCCACAGTATTGTCCAGTGTAATGAACAGCCGACTATAATATCTCCACAGTATTGTCCAGTGTAATGAACAGCTGATTGCATCCCAAAGGACACCTAGCCGGCCGCGACCGGGAGACCCATGGGGCGGCGCACAATTGGCCCAGCGTCGTCCAGGGTAGGGGAGGGAATGGCCGGCAGAGATGTAGCTCAGTTGATAGAACATGGTGTTTGCAACGCCAGGGTTGTGGGTTTGATTCCCACGGGGGGCCAGTATGAAATAAAAAAATAAAAAAACTAACTTAACTGTAAGTCGCTCTGGATAAGAGCGTCTGCTAAATGACTTAAATGTAAATGTATTTACCAAATCAAATTGTATTTTGTCACATGAATGACTTCGGTGCCCTTCTTTGTTAGACATTGGAAAACCTCACTGCTCGACTGAGTGACCTTACAGATAATTGTATGTGTGGGGTACAGAGATGAGGTAGTCATTAAATCATGTTAAACACTATTAACTGTGAGCTTTCTAATGTCAAAATACGTTTGTTAGTCACCAAATATGGAATTTTATTTGTTACGACCGGTATGTACTTTTTTATTTTATACATAAACCGAACAAATGCCTCCAAATGTTATCATGGTAAACAACCAGTGTAGACTAATCTAATCTAATCAATCTTTATTGGTCACATGCGCCAAATACAACAGGTGTAGACATTACAGTGAAATGCTTACTGACAAGCCCTTAACCAACAATGCAGTTCAAGAAAGAGTCAAGAAAATATTTACCAAATAAACTAAAGTAAAAATTAATAAAAAGTAACACAATACAATAACGAGGCTATATACAGGGGTACCGGTACCGAGTCAATGTGCGGGGGTACAGGTTAGTGGAGGTAATTTGTACATGTACAGTGCCTTCGGAAAGTATTCAGACCCCTTGACTTTTTCCACTTTGATACGTTACAGCCTTACTCCAAAATGGATTAAATAACAAAAAATCCTTAGCAAATCTACACACAATACCCCATACTGACAACGCAAAAAAAGGTTTTTAGAATGTTTTGCAAATGTATTACAAATAAACAGAAATACCTTATTTACATAAGTATTCAGACCCTTTGCTATGAGACTCGAAATTGAGCTCAGATGCAGCCTGTTTCCATTGATCATCCTTGAGATGTTTCTACAACTTGATTGGAGTCCACCTGTGGTAAATTGAATTGATTGGACATGATTTGGAAAGGCACACACCTGTCTATATAAGGTCCCACAGTTGACAGTGCATGTCAGAGCAAAAACCAAGCCATGAGGTCGAAGGAATTGTCCATAGAGCTCCGAGACAAGATTGTGTCGAGGCACAGATCTGGGGAAGGGTACCAAAACATTCCTGAAGCATTGAAGGTCCCCAAGAACAAAGTGGCCTCCATCATTCTTAAATGGAAGAAGTTTGGAACCACCAAGTTTGGAACCGGCCAAACTGAGCAATCAGGGGAGAAGGGCCTTGGTCAGGGAGGTGACCAAGAACCCGATGGTCACTCTGACAGAGCACCATAGTTCCTCTGTGGAGATTTGAGAACCTTCCAGAAGGACAAACATCTCTACAGCACTCCACCAATCAGGCCTTTATGGTAGAGTGACCAGAGGGAAGCCACTCCTCAGTAAAAGGCACATGACAGCCCGCTTGGAGTTTGCCAAAAGGCACCTAAAGGACTCTCTGACCATGAGAAACAAGAGTCTCTGGTCTGATGAAACCAGATTCAACTCTTTGGCCTGAATGCTAAGCGTCACGTCTGGAGGAAACCTGGCACCATCCCTATGGTGAAGCATGGTGGTGGCAGCATCATGCTGTGGGGATGTTTTTCAGCGGCAGGGACTGGGAGACTAGTCAGGATCGAGGGAAAGATGAACGGAGCAAAGTACAGAGAGAGCCTTGATGAAAACCTGCTCCAGAGCGCTCAGGACCTCAGACTGGGGCGAAGGTTCACCTTCCAACAGGACAATGACCCTAAGCACACAGCCAAGTCAACGCAGGAGTGGCTTCGGGACAAGTCTCAATGTCCTGGACTTGAACCTGATCTAACATCTCTCGAGAGACCAGAAAATAGCTGTGCAGCGACGCTCCCCATCCAACCTGACAGAGCATGAGAGGATCTGCAGAGAAGAATGGGAGAAACTCCCCAAATACAGGTGTGCCAAGCTTGTAGCATCATACCCAAGAAGACTCAAGGCAGTAATCGCTGCCAAAGGTTCTTCAACAAAGAGAGGAGAGAGAGTGAGAGACAATGATAAAAACAGAGTGAGAGAAACAGAGTGAGAGAAACAGAGTGAGAGAAACAGAGTGAGAGAAACAGAGTGAGAGAAACTAATGATAAAAACAGAGGGCCAATAACAGCTAGTTAATAGTGATATATTATTTGTTTTTGCCTTGTGCTGGGATTAAACCGTTCCAGGATGAATAGATCCAGGTCATAGAGAACGTGATGAGTCTCATATATGTGGAATACAATCAGAAAATGCACAGTTTGGTTATAGAGGTCAATAACATTAGTGGCTGAGGGTAAGAGCTCTGATCTAGGATCCGTTTGGACTTTTAGATCAGATTATATTGACTGGGGGAAACTGAACCTAGATCAGCATAAATACTCTGAAATGATTATTGAATACAGGCTTGTTGTTAGATAGAGACCGTGCCCACCAGGCTTGTTGTTAGATAGAGACCGTGCCCACCAGGCTTGTTGTTAGATAGAGACCGTGCCCACCAGGCTTGTTGTTAGATAGAGACCGTGCCCACCAGGCTTGTTGTTAGATAGAGACCGTGCCCACCAGGCTTGTTGTTAGATAGAGACTGTGCCCACCAGGCTTGTTGTTAGATAGAGACCGTGCCCACCAGGCTTGTTGTTAGATAGAGACCGTGCCCACCAGGCTTGTTGTTAGATAGAGACCGTGCCCACCAGGCTTGTTGTTAGATAGAGACTGTGCCCACCAGGCTTGTTGTTAGATAGAGACCGTGCCCACCAGGCTTGTTGTTAGATAGAGACCGTGCCCACCAGGCTTGTTGTTAGATAGAGACTGTGCCCACCAGGCTTGTTGTTAGATAGAGACTGTGCCCACCAGGCTTGTTGTTAGATAGAGACTGTGCCCACCAGGCTTGTTGTTAGATAGAGACTGTGCCCACCAGGCTTGTTGTTAGATAGAGACTGTGCCCACCAGGCTTGTTGTTAGATAGAGACTGTGCCCACCTTGCCACCCAGGCTGGCATCGACATGTCTTTGTGTCCTGAGAGCAGTGTCCCCTGTCAGGCCAGCCACAGTCTGACAGGCAGTATGGGATATCACAGGCCTCGCCCTTCCAGTTGGCATCACAGTCACAATACACAGCACCTGTTGAGTTCCCAACGCGACACTCCCCTCGGCCAGAACAGCTGTTAGGACACGTGTTCACCCTGGGGGAGGGGAGGCAGAGAGGTGAAAGGGGGAGGGGGGGAAGAGGGGAGGCAGAGAGAGAGAGAGAGAGAGAAAAAGACAGGGGTAGGAAAGAGAACGACGGATGGATGAGGTTAGAAGGTATTTAAATATACTGATTGTTTCAAGTTTAATTATGTATGCTAATGAGGAGGAGGAGACAAAGGGTTTCATAATATAAAACTCTACAACATCAAATCCTGTAAAATGTAGAATTACAGCAACACGGGGGATAGAAAGCTGGGATTTTTTACTAGAGCAACAAATTCCTGAGAACAAAATGTTTTGGAGCAAGAGTCTGGTTCTCTCATGTTCTGGCAGCAGCAGTCGAAAGGTTTGATGTTTGGGCTCGGCTCTTTGAGACACGAGAGAGAGAGAGAGACACTGGGCCCCGATGAGACACGAGAGAGAGAGAGAGACACTGGGGCCTGATGAGACACTACAGAGAGAGAGAGACACTGGGGCCCTATGAGACACCACAGAGAGAGAGACACTGGGGCCTGATGAGACACTACAGAGAGAGAGACACTGGGGCCTGATGAGACACTACAGAGAGAGAGAGACACTGGGGCCTGATGAGACACTATAGAGAGAGAGACACTGGGGCCTGATGAGACACAAGAGAGAGACACTGGGGCCTGATGAGACACTACAGAGAGAGAGAGACACTGGGGCCCTATGAGACACCACAGAGAGAGAGACACTGGGGCCTGATGAGACACTACAGAGAGAGAGACACTGGGGCCTGATGAGACACTACAGAGAGAGAGACACTGGGGCCTGAAGAGACACTACAGAGAGAGAGACACTGGGGCCTGATGAGACACTACAGAGAGAGAGACACTGGGGCCTGATGAGACACTACAGAGAGAGAGACACTGGGGCCCGATGAGACACTACAGAGAGAGAGAGAGAGACACTGGGGCCCTATGAGACACTACAGAGAGAGAGACACTGGGGCCCGATGAGACACTACAGAGAGAGAGAGAGACACTGGGGCCCTATGAGACACTACAGAGAGAGAGACACTGGGGCCCTATGAGACACTACAGAGAGCGAGAGAGACACTGGGGCCCTATGAGACACTACAGAGAGAGAGACACTGGGGCCCTATGAGACACTACAGAGAGAGACACTGGGTAGTTTGTGTCGTGCCCTTCACAGATGTCAGGGTCATGGCTAACCAGCCTGGTTAACTAACTCATCTAACTAACTAACTAACTAACTAACTAACTAACTAACCTCTTCCTGCTACTCCCTTCTATATTTATACAGTTTTACAAAACAAAGTGGCACCTTTCCTCTTTTGGTGAAGAGCTGCTGACTGGCTGGCTCACCTGGTACTAAGAAGAGGCCCTGCTGCAGCGACTGGCTGGCTCACCTGGTACTAAGAAGAGGCCCTGCTGCAGCGACTGGCTCCCCTGTTACTAAGAAGAGGCCCTGCTGCAGCGACTGGCTCACCTGTTACTAAGAAGAGGCCCTGCTGCAGCGACTGGCTCACCTGTTACTAAGAAGAGGCCCTGCTGCAGCGACTGGCTCACCAGTTACTAAGAAGAGCTGCTGCAGCGACTGGCTCACCTGTTACTAAGAAGAGGCCCTGCTGCAGCGACTGGCTCACCTGTTACTAAGAAGAGGCCCTGCTGCAGCGACTGGCTCACCTGTTACTAAGAAGAGGCCCTGCTGCAGCGACTGGCTCCCCTGGTACTAAGAAGAGGCCCTGCTGCAGCGACTGGCTCACCTGGTACTAAGAAGAGGCCCAGCTGCAGCGACTGGCTCACCTGGTACTAAGAAGAGGCCCTGCTGCAGCGACTGGCTCACCTGGTACTAAGAAGAGGCCCTGCTGCAGCGACTGGCTCCCCTGTTACTAAGAAGAGGCCCTGCTGCAGCGACTGGCTCACCTGTTACTAAGAAGAGGCCCTGCTGCAGTGACTGGCTCCCCTGTTACTAAGAAGAGGCCCTGCTGCAGCGACTGGCTCACCTGTTACTAAGAAGAGCTGCTGCAGCGACTGGCTCCCCTGTTACTAAGAAGAGGCCCTGCTGCAGCGACTGGCTCCCCTGTTACTAAGAAGAGGCCCTGCTGCAGCGACTGGCTCACCTGTTACTAAGAAGAGGCCCTGCTGCAGCGACTGGCTCACCTGTTACTAAGAAGAGGCCCTGCTGCAGCGACTGGCTCACCTGTTACTAAGAAGAGGCCCTGCTGCAGCGACTGGCTCACCTGTTACTAAGAAGAGGCCCTGCTGCAGCGACTGGCTCACCTGTTACTAAGAAGAGGCCCTGCTGCAGCGACTGGCTCACCTGTTACTAAGAAGAGGCCCTGCTGCAGCGACTGGCTCCCCTGTTACTAAGAAGAGGCCCTGCTGCAGCGACTGGCTCACCTGTTACTAAGAAGAGGCCCTGCAGCGACTGGCTCACCTGTTACTAAGAAGAGGCCCTGCAGCGACTGGCTCACCTGTTACTAAGAAGAGGCCCTGCAGCGACTGGCTCCCCTGTTACTAAGAAGAGGCCCTGCTGCAGCGACTGGCTCACCTGTTACTAAGAAGAGGCCCTGCAGCGACTGGCTTACCTGTTACTAAGAAGAGGCCCTGCTGCAGCGACTGGCTCACCTGTTACTAAGAAGAGGCCCTGCTGCAGCGACTGGCTCCCCTGTTACTAAGAAGAGGCCCTGCTGCAGCGACTGGCTCCCCTGTTACTAAGAAGAGGCCCTGCTGCAGCGACTGGCTCCCCTGTTACTAAGAAGAGGCCCTGCTGCAGCGACTGGCTCACCTGTTACTAAGAAGAGGCCCTGCTGCAGCGACTGGCTCACCTGTTACTAAGAAGAGGCCCTGCTGCAGCGACTGGCTCCCCTGTTACTAAGAAGAGGCCCTGCAGCGACTGGCTCACCTGTTACTAAGAAGAGGCCCTGCTGCAGCGACTGGCTCACCTGTTACTAAGAAGAGGCCCTGCTGCAGCGACTGGCTCCCCTGTTACTAAGAAGAGGCCCTGCTGCAGCGACTGGCTCACCTGTTACTAAGAAGAGGCCCTGCTGCAGCGACTGGCTCACCTGTTACTAAGAAGAGGCCCTGCTGCAGCGACTGGCTCACCTGTTACTAAGAAGAGCAGCTGCAGCGACTGGCTCACCTGTTACTAAGAAGAGGCCCTGCTGCAGCGACTGGCTCACCTGTTACTAAGAAGAGGCCCTGCTGCAGCGACTGGCTCACCTGTTACTAAGAAGAGGCCCTGCTGCAGCGACTGGCTCACCTGTTACTAAGAAGAGCAGCTGCAGCGACTGGCTCACCTGTTACTAAGAAGAGGCCCTGCTGCAGCGACTGGCTCACCTGTTACTAAGAAGAGGCCCTGCTGCAGCGACTGGCTCACCTGTTACTAAGAGGCCCTGCTGCAGCGACTGGCTCACCTGTTACTAAGAAGAGCAGCTGCAGCGACTGGCTCACCTGTTACTAAGAAGAGGCCCTGCTGCAGCGACTGGCTCACCTGTTACTAAGAAGCGGCCCTGCTGCAGCGACTGGCTCCCCTGTTACTAAGAAGAGGCCCTGCTGCAGCGACTGGCTCACCTGTTACTAAGAAGAGGCCCTGCTGCAGCGACTGGCTCACCTGTTACTAAGAAGAGGCCCTGCTGCAGCGACTGGCTCACCTGGTACTAAGAGGCCCTGCTGCAGCGACTGGCTCACCTGGTACTAAGAAGAGCTGCTGCAGCGACTGGCTCACCTGGTACTAAGAAGAGCTGCTGCAGCGACTGCAGGCTCACCTGTTACTAAGAAGAGGCCCTGAGAGGCCAGACTCACCTGGTACTAAGAAGAGGCCCTGAGAGGCCAGACTCACCTGGTACTAAGAAGAGGCCCTGAGAGGCCAGACTCACCTGGTACTAAGAAGAGGCCCTGAGAGGCCAGACTCACCTGGTACTAAGAAGAGGCCCTGAGAGGCCAGACTCACCTGGTACTAAGGAGAGGCCCTGAGAGGCCAGACTCACCTGGTACTAAGAAGAGGCCCTGAGAGGCCAGACTCACCTGGTACTAAGGAGAGGCCCTGAGAGGCCAGACTCACCTGGTACTAAGAAGAGGCCCTGAGAGGCCAGACTCACCTGGTACTAAGAAGAGGCCCTGAGAGGCCAGACTCACCTGTTACTAAGAAGAGGCCCTGAGAGGCCAGACTCACCTGTAGGAGATGCTGAACAGTCAGGTTATAAGGTCAGGGGTTAAGGGTTAACTATATGAGATGTTGAAGCCAGTCAGGTTATAAGGTCAGGGGATAGAGGTCAGGGGTTAAGGGTTACCTATATGAGATGTTGAAGCCGGTCAGGTTATAAGGTCAGGGGATAGAGGTCAGGGGTTAACGGTTACCTATAGGAGATGTTGAAGCCAGTCAGGTTATAAGGTCAGGGGATAGAGGTCAGGGGTTAAGGGTTACCTATATGAGATGTTGAAGCCAGTCAGGTTATAAGGTCAGGGGTTAAGGGTTACCTATATGAGATGTTGAAGCCAGTCAGGTTATAAGGTCAGGGGATAGAGGTCAGGGGTTAAGGGTTACCTATATGAGATGTTGAAGGCGGTCAGGTTATAAGGTTAGGGGATAGAGGTCAGGGGTTACCTATATGAGATGTTGAAGCCGGTCAGGTTATAAGGTCAGGGGTTAAGGGTTACCTATATGAGATGTTGAAGCCAGTCAGGTTATAAGGTCAGGGGTTAAGGGTTACCTATATGAGATGTTGAAGCCGGTCAGGTTATAAGGTCAGGGGATAGAGGTCAGGGGTTAACGGTTACCTATAGGAGATGTTGAAGCCAGTCAGGTTATAAGGTCAGGGGATAGAGGTCAGGGGTTAAGGGTTACCTATATGAGATGTTGAAGCCAGTCAGGTTATAAGGTCAGGGGTTAAGGGTTACCTATATGAGATGTTGAAGCCAGTCAGGTTATAAGGTCAGGGGATAGAGGTCAGGGGTTAAGGGTTACCTATATGAGATGTTGAAGGCCGGTCAGGTTATAAGGTTAGGGGATAGAGGTCAGGGGTTACCTATATGAGATGTTGAAGCCGGTCAGGTTATAAGGTCAGGGGTTAAGGGTTACCTATATGAGATGTTGAAGCCAGTCAGGTTATAAGGTCAGGGGTTAAGGGTTACCTATATGAGATGTTGAAGCCGGTCAGGTTATAAGGTCAGGGGATAGAGGTCAGGGGTTAAGGGTTACCTATATGAGATGTTGAAGGCGGTCAGGTTATAAGGTTAGGGGATAGAGGTCAGGGGTTACCTATATGAGATGTTGAAGCCGGTCAGGTTATAAGGTCAGGGGTTAAGGGTTACCTATATGAGATGTTGAAGCCAGTCAGGTTATAAGGTCAGGGGATAGAGGTCAGGGGTTAAGGGTTACCTATATGAGATGTTGAAGCCGGTCAGGTTATAAGGTCAGGGGTTAAGGGTTACCTATATGAGATGTTGAAGCCAGTCAGGTTATAAGGTCAGGGGATAGAGGTCAGGGGTTAAGGGTTACCTATATGAGATGTTGAAGCCGGTCAGGTTATAAGGTCAGGGGATAGAGGTCAGGGGTTAAGGGTTACCTATATGAGATGTTGAAGCCGGTCAGGTTATAAGGTCAGGGGATAGAGGTCAGGGGTTAAGGGTTACCTATATGAGATGTTGAAGCCGGTCAGGTTATAAGGTCAGGGGTTAAGGGTTACCTATTTGAGATGTTGAAGCCAGTCAGGTTATAAGGTCAGGGGATAGAGGTCAGGGGTTAAGGGTTACCTATATGAGATGCTGAAGCCAGTCAGGTTATAGGGTCAGGGGTTAAGGGTTACCTATATGAGATGTTGAAGCCGGTCAGGTTATAAGGTCAGGGGATAGAGGTCAGGGGTTAAGGGTTACCTATATGAGATGCTGAAGCCAGTCAGGTTATAAGGTCAGGGGATAGAGGTCAGGGGTTACCTATAGGAGATGTTGAAGCCGGTCAGGTTATAAGCAGCGTCGCTGAAGAAGTGGAGGAGGGCGTAACCGGACTGTGACACCACCTCCGGAACCGTCTCGTTGCCATAGCGCTCAGGAACTATCAACCCACTGCAACAAGGACGGACAACACCCATCAACACCCTGCATAATTCATCATTACCCAGGTAAATCAGTCATCTCCTGTAGCAACATCATGCAGGTTAATAAATGTTCAATTAAAAACACGTCAAAGTTGACAAAACATTCCACAGTTTATGTAATGTTTGAAGACAGCAGTGAGGAGCAGATGTCTATGATCAACTCCTGGTTTACCCCAGAATAACACGTCTCTCTCTCCACTGCACATCTCTCATACATTACACTGTCACAACACTTATTACCCCAACACAAGGTCAAACCAACCCACCACCACCACCATCATCATCGTCCAGCTCATCATCACCAACTACAATCACCACCACCACCACCTATAATCACCACCCCCATCTATAAATCACCATCACCACCTATAATCACCACCCCCATCTATAAATCACCACCACAACCCCCTATAATCACCACCACCTATAATCACCACCCCCATCTATAAATCACCACCACCACCTATAATCACCACCACCACCTATAATCACCACCACCACCTATAATCACCACCCCCTATAATCACCACCACCACCACCTATAATCACCACACCACCACCTATAATCACCACCACCACCTATAATCACCACCCCCTATAACCACCACCCCCTATAATCACCACCCCCTATAATCACCACCCCACCACCTATAATCACCACCACCACCTATAATCACCACCACCACCTATAATCACCACCACCTATAATCACCACCACCACCTATAATCACCACCCCCTATAATCACCACCCCACCACCTATAATCACCACCACCACCTATAATCACCACCACCACCTATAATCACCACCCCCACCTATAATCACCACCCCACCTATAACCACCACCCCCTATAACCACCACCCCCTATAATCACCACCCCCACCTATAATCACCACCCCCACCTATAATCACCACCCCCTATAATCACAACCCCCTATAATCACCACCCCCCTATAATCACCACCCCCTATAATCACCACCCCCACTAATAATCACCACCCCCTATAATCACCACCCCCTATAATCACCACCCCCTATAATCACCACCCCCTATAATCACCACCCCACCTATAATCACCACCCCACCTATAATCACCACCCCCTATAAATCACCACCACCACCACCACCTATAATCACCACCCTCTATAATCACCACCCTCACCTATAATCACCACCCTCACCTATAATCACCACCCCCTATAATCACCACCCCCTATAATCACCACCACCCCCTATAATCACCACCACCCCCTATATTCACCACCCCACCTATAATCACCACCACCTATAATCACCACCCCACCACCTATAATCACCACCCCCTATAATCACCACCCCCCTATAATCACCACCCCACCTATAATCACCACCCCCTATAATCACCACCTCCTATAATCACCACCCCCTATAATCACCACCCCCTATAATCACCACCCCCTATAATCACCACCACCCCCTATAATCACCACCCCCTATAATCACCACCCCCTATAATCACCACCCCCTATAATCACCACCCCCTATAATCACCACCACCTATAATCACCACCACCTATAATCACCACCACCCCCTATAATCACCACCACCTATAATCACCACCACCCCCTATAATCACCACCACCTATAATCACCACCCCCTATAATCACCACCCCCCCTATAATCACCACCACCTATAATCACCACCACCTATAATCACCACCACCCCCTATAATCACAACCACCACCTATATCACCACCTCCCTATAATCACCACCCCCTATAATCACCACCCACCTATAATCACCACCACCACCTATAATCACCACCCCCTATAATCACCACCCCCTATAATCACCCACCCCACCTATAATCACCACCCACCTATAATCACCACCAAACCACCACCTATAATCACCACCCCCAATAATCACCACCCCCTATAATCATCACCCCCTATAATCTCCACCCCCTATAATCACCACCACCTATAATCACACCCCCTATAATCACCACCCCACCACCTATAATCACCACCTCCCTATAATCACCCACCACCTATAATCACACCCCCCTATAATCACCACCCCACCACCTAAAATCACCACCCCCTATAATCACCACCACCTATAATCACCACCCCCTATAATCACCACCCCCTATAATCACCACCACCTATAAACACCACCCCCTATAAGCACCACCCCACCACCTATAATCACCACCCCCTATAATCACCACCCCCTATAATCACCACCACCCCCTATAATCACCACCACCCCACCTATAATCACCACCTCCCCTATAATCACCACCCCCTATAATCACCACCCCACCTATAATCACCACCCCACCTATAATCACCACCCCACCTATAATCACCACCCCCTATAATCACCACCACCTATAAATCACCACCACCCCCTATAATCACCACCACCCCCCTATAATCACCACCCCATATAATCACCAACACCCCCTATAAATCACCACCACCTATAATCACCACCCCCTATAATCACCACCCCCTATAATCACCACCCCACCACCTATAATCACCACCCCCTATAATCACCACCCCCTATAATCACCACCCCACCACCTATAATCACCACACCACCCCCTATAATCACCACCCCCCTATAATCACCACCCCCACCTATAATCACCACCCCCTATAATCACCACCCCCACCTATAATCACCACCCCCCACCTATAATCACCACCCCCTATTATCACCACCCCCTATAATCACCAACCCCTATAATCACCACCCCCTATAATCACCACCCCCCACCACCTATAATCACCACCCCCTATAATCACCACCCCCTATAATCACCACCCCACCACCTATAATCACCACCCCCTATAATCACCACCCCCTATAATCACCACCCCCCCACCTATAATCACCACCCCACCTATAATCACCACCCCACCTATAATCACCACCCCCTATTATCACCACCCCCTATAATCACCACCCCCTATAATCACCAACCCCTATAATCACCACCCCCTATAATCACCACCCCCTATAATCACCACCACCTATAATCACCACCCCACCACCTATAATCACCACCCCCTATAATCACCACCCCCTATAATCACCACCCCACCACCTATAATCACCACCCCCTATAATCACCACCCCCTATAATCACCACCCCCACCTATAATCACCACCCACTATAATCACCACCCCCACCTATAATCACCACCCCCACCTATAATCACCACCCCCTATAATCACCACCCCCTATAATCACCACCCCCTATAATCACCACCCCACCACCTATAATCACCACCCCCTATAATCACCACCCCCTATAATCACCACCACCCCCTACAATCACCACCCCCTATAATCACCACCCCACCTATAATCACCGCCCCCACCTATAATCACCACCCCCTATAATCACCACCCCACCACCTATAATCACCACCCCCTATAATCACCACCCCCACCTATAATCACCACCCCCTATAACCACCACCCCCTATAATCACCACCACACCACCTATAATCACCACCCCCACCTATAATCACCACCCCCACCTATAATCACCACCCCCTATAATCACCACCCCCTATAATCACCACCACCTATAATCACCACCACCTATAATCACCACCACCCCCTATAATCACAACCACCACCTATAATCACCACCCCCTATAATCACCACCCCCCTATAATCACCACCACCACCTATAATCACCACCCCCTATAATCACCACCCCACCTATAATCACCACCCCACCTATAATCACCACCACCACCACCTATAATCACCACCCCCTATAATCACCACCCCCTATAATCATCACCCCCTATAATCTCCACCCCCTATAATCACCACCCCCTATAATCACCACCCCCTATAATCACCACCCCCTATAATCACCACCCCCTATAATCACCACCCCCTATAAACACCACCCCCTATAAGCACCACCCCCTATAAGCACCACCCCACCACCTATAATCACCACCCCCTATAATCACCACCCCCTATAATCACCACCACCCCCTATAATCACAACCACCCCCTATAATCACCACCCCCTATAATCACCACCCCACCTATAATCACCACCCCACCTATAATCACCACCCCCCTATAATCACCACCCCACCTATAAATCACCACCACCCCCTATAATCACCACCACCCCCTATAATCACCACCACCCCCTATAATCACCACCCCCTATAATCACCACCACCCCCTATAATCACCACCCCACCTATAATCACCGCCCCACCTATAATCACCACCCCCTATAATCACCACCCCACCACCTATAATCACCACCCCCTATAATCACCACCCCCACCTATAATCACCACCCCCTATAACCACCACCCCCTATAATCACCACCACACCACCTATAATCACCACCCCCACCTATAATCACCACCCCCACCTATAATCACCACCCCCACCTATAATCACCACCCCCTATAATCACCACCACCTATAATCACCACCACCCCCTATAATCACAACCACCACCTATAATCACCACCCCCCTATAATCACCACCCCCTATAATCACCACCACCTATATTCACCACCACCACCTATAATCACCACCCCCTATAATCACCACCCCCTATAATCACCACCCCACCTACAATCACCACCCCACCTATAATCACCACCACCACCACCTATAATCACCACCCCCTATAATCACCACCCCCTATAATCATCACCCCCTATAATCTCCACCCCCTATAATCACCACCCCCTATAATCACCACCCCCTATAATCACCACCCCACCACCTATAATCACCACCCCCTATAATCACCACCACCTATAATCACCACCCCCTATAATCACCACCCCACCACCTATAATCACCACCCCCTATAATCACCACCACCTATAATCACCACCCCCTATAATCACCACCCCCTATAATCACCACCACCTATAAACACCACCCCCTATAAGCACCACCCCACCACCTATAATCACCACCCCCTATAATCACCACCCCCTATAATCACCACCACCCCCTATAATCACCACCACCCCACCTATAATCACCACCCCCTATAATCACCACCCCACCTATAATCACCACCTCACCTATAATCACCACCCCCTATAATCACCACCCCCTATAATCACCACCCCACCTATAAATCACCACCACCCCCTATAATCACCACCACCCCTATAATCACCACCCCCTATAATCACCACCCCCTATAATCACCACCACCCCCTATAATCACCACCACCTATAATCACCACCCCCTATAATCACCACCCCCTATAATCACCACCCCACCACCTATAATCACCACCCCCTATAATCACCACCCCACCACCTATAATCACCACCCCACCACCTATAATCACCACCCCACCACCTATAATCACCACCCCCACCTATAATCACCACCCCCACCTATAATCACCACCCCCACCTATAATCACCACCCCCTATTATCACCACCCCCACCTATTAATCACCACCCCCACCTATAATCACCACCCCCACCTATAATCACCACCCCCACCTATAATCACCACCCCCTATAGATCACCACCCCCTATAATAACCACCCCACCACCTATAATCACCACCCCCTATAATCACCACCACCTATAATCACCACCCCCTATAATAACCACCCCACCACCTATAATCACCACCCCCTATTATCACCACCCCCTATAATCACCACCCCCACCACCTATAATCACCACCCCCTATAATCACCACCCCCTATAATCACCACCCCCACCTATAATCACCACCCCCTATAATCACCACCCCCACCTATAATCACCACCCCCTATAATCACCACCCCCTATAATCACCACCCCCTATTATCACCACCCCCTATAATCACCACCCCACCACCTATAATCACCACCCCTATAATCACCACCCCCACCACCTATAATCACCACCCCCTATAATCACCACCCCCTATAATCACCACCCCCACCTATAATCACCACCCCCTATTATCACCACCCCCCTATAATCACCATCCCCTATAATCACCACCCCCTATAATCACCACCCCCTATAATCACCACCCCCTATAATCACCACCCCACCACCTATAATCACCACCCCCTATAATCACCACCCCCTATAATCACCACCACCCCCTACAATCACCACCACCCCCTATAATCACCACCCCCCCCTATAATCACCACCCCACCTATAATCACCACCCACCTATAATCACCACCCCCACCTATAATCACCACCCCCTATAATCACCACCCCACCTATAATCACCGCCCCACCTATAATCACCACCCCCTATAATCACCACCCCACCCCCCTATAATCACCACCCCCACCTATAATCACCACCCCCACCTATAATCACCACCCCCTATAACCACCACCCCCTATAATCACCACCACACCACCTATAATCACCACCCCCACCTATAATCACCACCCCACCTATAATCACCACCCCCACCTATAATCACCACCCCCACCTATAATCACCACCCCCTATTATCACCACCCCCTATAATCAACCACCCCCTATAATCACCACCCCCTATAATCACCACCCCACCACCTATAATCACCACCCCACCACCTATAATCACCACCACCTATAATCACCACCCCACCACCTATAATCACCACCCCCTATAATCACCACCACCTATAATCACCACCCCCTATATTCACCACCCCCACCTATAATCACCACCACCCTATAATCACCACCCCCTATTATCACCACCCCCCTATAATCACCACCCCCTATAATCACCACCCCCTATAATCACCACCCCCTATAATCACCACCCCCTATAATCACCACCCCCTATTATCACCACCCCCTATAATCACCACCCCACCACCTATAACACCACCCCTTATAATCACCACCCCCTATAATCACCACCCCACCACCTATAATCACCACCCCCTATAATCACCACCCCCACCTATAATCACCACCCCCACCTATAATCACCACCCCCACCTATAATCACCACCCCCCACCTATAATCACCACCCCCACCTATAATCACCACCCCCTATAATCACCACCCCACCACCTATAATCACCACCCCCTATAATCACCACCCCCACCTATAATCACCACCCCCACCTATAATCACCACCCCCACCTATAATCACCACCCCCACCAATAATCACCACCCCCACCTATAATCACCACCCCCACCTATAATCACCACCCCCCTATTATCACCACCCCCTATAATCACCACCCCCTATAATCACCACCCCACCCCCTATAATCACCACCCCCTATAATCACCACCCACCACCTATAATCACCACCCCCTATAATCACCACCCCCTAATAATCACCACCCCCTATAATCACCACCCCACCACCTATAATCACCACCCCCTATAATCACCACCCCCTATAATCACCACCCCCACCTATAATCACCACCCCCACCTATAATCACCACCCCCTATAATCACCACCCCCCCACCTATAATCACCACCCCCACCTATAATCACCACCCCCTATTATCACCACCCCCTATAAATCACACACCCCTATAAATCACCACCCCCTATAATCACCACCCCCTATAATCACCACCCCCACTAATAATCACCACCCCCTATAATCACCACCCCACCACCTATAATCACCACCCCCTATAAATCACCACCACCCCCTACAATCACCACCACCACCTATAATCACCACCCCACCTATAATCACCACCCCACCTATAATCACCACCCCACCTATAATCACCACCCCCTATAATCACCACCCCACCTATAATCACCACCCCCTATAATCACCACCACCTATAATCACCACCCCCTATAATCACCACCCCCACCTATAATCACCACCCCCACCTATAATCACCACCCCCTATAATCACCACCACACCACCTATAATCACCACCCCCACCTATAATCACCACCCCCACCTATAATCACCACCCCCACCTATAATCACCACCCCCTATTATCACCACCCCCTATAATCACCACCCCCTATAATCACCACCCCCTATAATCACCAACCCCTATAATCACCAACCCCTATAATCACCACCACCTATAATAATCACCACCCCCTATAATCACCACCCCCTATAATCACCACCCCCTATAATCACAACCCCCTATAATCACCACCCCCTATAATCACCACCCCCTATAATCACCACCCCCTATAATCACCACCCCCACCACCTATAATCACCACCCCACCACCTATAATCACCACCCCCTATAACACCACCCCCACCTATAATCACCACCCCCTATAATCACCACCACATATAATCACCACCCCACCACCTATAATCACCACCCCACCACCTATAATCACCACCCCCTATAATCACCACCCCCACCTATAATCACCACCCCCTATAATCACCACCCCACCATAATCACCACCCCCTATAATCACCACCCCCTATAATCACCACCCCACCACCTATAATCACCACCCCCTATAATCACCACCCCCTATAATCACCACCTATAATCACCACCCCACCACCTATAATCACCACCCCCACCTATAATCACCACCCCCACCTATAATCACCACCACCCCCTATAATCACCACCCCACCTATAATCACCACCCCACCTATAATCACCACCCCACCTATAATCACCACCCCCCTATAACACCACCCCCACCTATAATCACCACCCCCTATAATCACCACCACATATAATCACCACCCCCACCACCTATAATCACCACCCCACCACCTATAATCACCACCCCCTATAATCACCACCCCCACCTATAATCACCACCCCCCTATAATCACCACCCCACCATAATCACCACCCCCTATAATCACCACCCCCTATAATCACCACCCCCTATAATCACCACCCCACCACCTATAATCACCACCCCCTATAATCACCACCCCCTATAATCACCACCCCCTATAATCACCACCTATAATCACCACCCCACCACCTATAATCACCACCCCCACCTATAATCACCACCCCCACCTATAATCACCACCACCCCCTATAATCACCACCCCCACCTATAATCACCACCCCACCTATAATCACCACCCCACCTATAATCACCACCCCCTATAATCACCACCACCTATAATCACCACCCCACCTATAATCACCACCCCCTATAATCACCACCCCCTATAATCACCACCCCACCTATAATCACCACCCCCTATAATCACCACCCCCACCTATAATCACCACCCCCACCTATAATTACCACCCCCTATAATTACCACCCCCTATAATCACCACCCCCACCTATAATCACCACGCCCACCTATAATCACCACCCCCTATAATCACCACCCCACCTATAATCACCACCCCCTATATTCACCACCCCCTATAATCACCACCCCCTATAATCACCACCCCACCTATAATCACCACCACCCCCTATAATCACCACCACCCCCTATAATCACCACCCCCACCTATAATCACCACCACCCCCTATAATCACCACCACCCCCTATAATCACCACCCCACCCCCTATAATCACCATCCCCTATAATCACCACCCCCACCTATAATTACCACCCCCACCTATAATTACCACCCCCTATAATCACCACCCCCTATAATCACCACCCCCACCTATAATCACCACCCCCTATAATCACCACCCCCTATAATCACCACCCCACCTATAATCACCACCCCACCTATATTCACCACCCCCTATATTCACCACCCCCTATAATCACCACCCCCTATAATCACCACCCCTATAATCACCACCTATAATCACCACCCCCTATAATCACCACCCCCTATAATCACAACCCCCACCTATAATCACCACCCCCACCTATAATCACCACCCCCACCTATAATCACCACCACCCCCTATAATCACCACCACCCCTTATAATCACCATCCCCTATAATCACCACCACCCCCTATAATCACCACCACCCCCTATAATCACCACCACCCCCTATAATCACCACTCCCACCTATAATCACCACCCCCACCTATAATCACCACCCCCTATAATCACCACCCCCTATAATCACCACCCCCCACCTATAATCACCACCCCCACCTATAATCACCACCCCCTATAATCACCACCACCCCCTATAATCACCACCCCACCCCCTATAATCACCACCCCCACCCCCTATAATCACCACCCCCACCTATAATCACCACCCCCTATAATCACCACCACCCCCTATAATCACCATCCCCTATAATCACCACCCCCTATAATCACCACCCCCACCTATAATTACCACCCCCTATAATCACCACCCCCTATAATCACCACCCCCACCTATAATAACCACCCCCTATAATCACCACCCCACCTATAATCACCACCCCACCTATAATCACCACCCCACCTATATTCACCACCCCCTATAATCACCACCCCCTATAATCACCACCCCCACCTATTATCACCACCCCCACCTATAATCACCACCCCCACCCCCTATAATCACCACCCCCACCTATAATCACCACCCCCACCTATAATCACCACCCCACCTATAATCACCACCCCCTATAATCACCACCCCACCTATAAACACCACCCCACCTATAATCACCACCCCCTATAATCACCACCCCACCTATAATCACCACCCCCTATAATCACCACCCCACCTATAATCACCACCCCCTATAATCACCACCACCCCCTATAATCACCACCCCCTATAATCACCACCACCCCCTATAATCACCACCACCCCCTATAATCACCACCACCCCCTATAATCACCACCCCACCCCCTATAATCACCATCCCCTATAATCACCACCCCACCTATATTAACCACCCCCTATAATCACCACCCCCTATAATCACCACCACCACCCCCTATAATCACCACCCCCTATAATCACCACCCCCACCTATATTCACCACCACCCCCTATAATCACCACCCCCACCTATAATCACCACCCCCCACCTATAATCACCACCACCACCCCCTATAATCACCACCCCCAACTATAATCACCACCCCCTATAATCACCACCCCACCTATAATCACCACCCCACCTATAATCACCACCCCACCTATATTCACCACCCCCTATAATCACCACCCCCTATAATCACCACCCCCACCTATAATCACCACCCCCACCTATAATCACCACCCCCACCCCCTATAATCACCACCCCCCACCTATAATCACCACCCCCACCTATAATCACCACCCCACCTATAATCACCACCCCCCTATAATCACCACCCCACCTATAAACACCACCCCACCTATAATCACCACCCCCTATAATCACCACCCCACCTATAATCACCACCCCCTATAATCACCACCCCACCTATAATCACCACCCCCTATAATCACCACCACCCCCTATAATCACCACCCCCTATAATCACCACCACCCCCTATAATCACCACCACCCCCTATAATCACCACCACCCCCTATAATCACCACCCCACCCCCTATAATCACCATCCCCTATAATCACCACCCCACCTATATTAACCACCCCCTATAATCACCACCCCCTATAATCACCACCACCACCCCCTATAATCACCACCCCCTATAATCACCACCCCCACCTATATTCACCACCCCCACCTATATTCACCACCACCCCCTATAATCACCACCCCCACCTATAATCACCACCCCCACCTATAATCACCACCACCACCCCCTATAATCACCACCCCCTATAATCACCCCCACCTATATTCACCACCCCCACCTATATTCACCACCACCCCCTATAATCACCACCCCCACCTATAATCACCACCCCCACCTATAATCACCACCCCCACCTATAATCACCACCCCCACCTATAATCACCACCCCCACCTATAATCACCACCCCCACCTATAATCACCACCCCACCTATAATCACCACCCCCTATAATCACCACCCCCTATAATCACCACCCCCTATAATCACCACCCCCACCTATAATCACCACCCCCACCTATAATCACCACCACCATCTACAATCACCACCACCTATAATCACCAACCCCCCTATAATCACCACCCCCTATAATCACCACCACCCCCTATAATCACCACCACCCCCTATAATCACCACCACCCCCTATAATCACCACCCCCTATAATCACCACCCCCACCTATAATCACCACCCCCACCTATAATCACCACCACACCTATAATCACCACCCCCTATAATCACCACCACCCCCTATAATCACCACCCCCACCTATAATCACCACCCCCACCTATAATCACCACCCCCACCTATAATCACCACCCCCACCTATAATCACCACCCCCACCTATAATCACCACCACCACCTATAATCACCACCCCCTATAATCACCACCCCCTATAATCACCACCCCCTATAATCACCACCACCCCCTATAATCACCACCACCCCCTATAATCACCACCACCCCCTATAATCACCACCACCCCCTATAATCACCACCCCCATCTATAAATCACCACCACTTATAATCACCACCACCAACTACAATCACACCATTTACATTACATTTTTACATTAACGTCATTTAGCAGACGCTCTTATCCAGAGCGACTTACAAATTGGTGAATTCACCTTATGATAGCCAGTGGGACAACCACTTTACAATATGTATTTTTATTATTTTTCTTTGGGGTGGGGTAAGGGGGGGTAGAAGGATTACTTTATCCTATCCCAGGTATTCCTTAAAGAGGTGGGGTTTCAAATGTCTCCGGAAGGTGGTGAGTGACTCCGCTGTCCTGGCGTCGTGAGGGAGCTTGTTCCACCATTGGGGTGCCAGAGCAGCGAACAGTTTTGACTGGGCTGAGCGGGAACTGTGCTTCCACCAAATACAAAATCACCACCACCACCATCTACAATCACCACCACCACCATCTACAATCACCACCATCATCCTCCCTGTACCCATCACCACCACCACCCCCGTCCTCCCTGTACCCACCACCACCCCCACCACCACCCCCGTCCTCCCTGTACCCACCACCACCACCACCCCTGTCCTCCCTGTACCCACCACCCTCGTCCTCCCTGTACCCACCACCACCACCCCCGTCCTCCCTGTACCCACCACCACCACCACCACCCCCGTCCTCCCTGTACCCACCACCACCACCACCCCCGTCCTCCCTGTACCCACCACCACCACCACCACCCCCCTCCTCCCTGTACCCACCACCACCACCCCCGTCCTCCCTGTACCCACCACCACCACCACCCCCGTCCTCCCTGTACCCACCACCACCACCACCCCCGTCCTCCCTGTACCCACCACCACCCCCGTCCCCTGTACCCACCACCACCACCACCCCCGTCCTACCTGTACCCACCACCACCACCACCCCCGTCCTCCCTGTACCCACCACCACCACCACCCCCGTCCTCCCTGTACCCACCACCACCACCACCGTCCTCCCTGTACCCACCACCACCACCGTCCTCCCTGTACCCACCACCACCACCGTCCTCCCTGTACCCACCACCACCGTCCTCCCTGTACCCACCACCACCACCACCCCCGTCCTCCCTATACCCACCACCACCACCGTCCTCCCTGTACCCACCACCACCACCACCACCGTCCTCCCTGTACCCACCCCCACCACCGTCCTCCCTGTACCCACCACCACCGTCCTCCCTGTACCCACCACCACCACCACCCCCGTCCTCCCTATACCCACCACCACCACCGTCCTCCCTGTACCCACCACCACCACCACCACCCCCGTCCTCCCTATACCCACCACCACCACCGTCCTCCCTGTACCCACCACCACCACCACCACCGTCCTCCCTGTACCCACCACCACCACCGTCCTCCCTGTACCCACCACCACCACCACCACCGTCCTCCCTGTACCCACCACCACCCCCGTCCTCCCTGTACCCACCCCCACCACCCCCGTCCTCCCTGTACCCACCCCCACCACCACCGTCCTCCCTGTACCCACCCCCACCACCACCCCCATCCTCCCTGTACCCACCACCCATCCTCCCTGTACCCACCACCACCCCCGTCCTCCCTGTACCCACCTGAAGGCAGCCAGTAGAGGAGTGTAGATAGAGTCCCCATCGTAGACATACAGGTGGTCCCAGCTGCACTCCGTAGCAAAGTGGTCCAACCTCAGTCTGAGGATGCTGTCGGGCCTGCAGGACCGAAACAGAACAGTTAGGATGCTGTTGGGCCTGCAGGACCGAGACAGAACAGTTAGGATGCTGTTGGGCCTGCAGGACCGAGACAGAACACAGTTAGGATGCTGTTGGGCCTGCAGGACCGAGACAGAACACAGTTAGGATGCTGTTGGGCCTGCAGGACCGAGACAGAACACAGTTAGGATGCTGTCGGGCCTGCAGGACCGAGACAGAACACAGTTAGGATGCTGTCGGGCCTGCAGGACCGAGACAGAACAGTTAGGATGCTGTTGGGCCTGCAGGACCGAGACAGAACAGTTAGGATGCTGTCGGGCCTGCAGGACCGAGACAGAACACAGTTAGGATGCTGTCGGGCCTACAGGACCGAGACAGAACAGTTAGGATGCTGTTGGGCCTGCAGGACCGAGACAGAACACAGTTAGGATGCTGTCGGGCCTGCAGGACCGAGACAGAACACAGTTAGGATGCTGTCGGGCCTGCAGGACCGAGACAGAACAGTTAGGATGCTGTCGGGCCTGCAGGACCGAGACAGAACACAGTTAGGATGCTGTCGGGCCTGCAGGACCGAGACAGAACACAGTTAGGATGCTGTCGGGCCTGCAGGACCGAGACAGAACAGTTAGGATGCTGTCGGGCCTGCAGGACCGAGACAGAACAGTTAGGATGCTGTTGGGCCTGCAGGACCGAGACAGAACAGTTAGGATGCTGTTGGGCCTGCAGGACCGAGACAGAACACAGTTAGGATGCTGTCGGGCCTGCAGGACCGAGACAGAACAGTTAGGATGCTGTCGGGCCTGCAGGACCGAGACAGAACAGTTAGGATGCTGTTGGGCCTGCAGGACCGAGACAGAACAGTTAGGATGCTGTCGGGCCTGCAGGACCGAGACAGAACAGTTAGGATGCTGTTGGGCCTGCAGGACCGAGACAGAACACAGTTAGGATGCTGTCGGGCCTGCAGGACCGAGACAGAACACAGTTAGGATGCTGTTGGAAAAAACTATTAAGAGTTGAACTAAACATGAATAAACTCAGGTCTAGGAAACACTGTTAAGCTAAATCTGGATCTGGGTCAACTTCAGTTTGAGGATGGTGTTGAAAAAGGGTCTTGGCTGAATTTCACGGTTGCATGTGGTTCAATTTGAAGAAATAAGTAATTGCTATAAGCTCAGTGCTAAATGGTCAACAGTTTTCAGTGGAGCGGAAAACCCAGAATATTAAAAATGTTGTTACTATGAGCACTCATGTAAAGCTTGGCAATGCTTGTAAAAAAAATATCAATATCTTCACCTCTGGAATACTTTACATTTTCACAAATCACATCATTCAGAGGCAGAAGGGTCAGAGAGATTTGTTGTTAGGAATGAGAGTGGGATATTTTCAGTAGTCTATTAAAAAGCACAATCAGGTCTTTGTCTCTGCACCAGATGGCCAGTGCTGGAAGTCAGTGGGGTTGTTCTAGAAGACACCGTCCGCGTCCCAAACGACACCTTATTCTCTATATAGCGCACTCCTTTACACCAGAGCCCTGTTAAAGCCCTCTGGGTCCTGGTCAAAAGCAGTGCACTATATAGAGAGGCATTCGGGACGCTGCCGGTGGATTGTCCTCACTTCATTAGCTAGCAGCTCTGCCCTTCATTAGCTAGCAGCTCTGCTCTTCATTAGCTAGCAGCTCTGCCCTTCATTAGCTAGCAGCTCTGCTCTTCATTAGCTAGCAGCTCTGCCCTTCATTAGCTAGCAGCTCTGCTCTTCATTAGCTAGCAGCTCTGCCCTTCATTAGCTAGCAGCTCTGCTCTTCATTAGCTAGCAGCTCTGCCCTTCATTAGCTAGCAGCTCTGCCCTTCATTAGCTAGCAGCTCTGCTCTTCATTAGCTAGCAGCTCTGCTCTTCATTAGCTAGCAGCTCTGCTCTTCATTAGCTAGCAGCTCTGCTCTTCATTAGCTAGCAGCTCTGCTCTTCATTAGCTAGCAGCTCTGCTCTTCATTAGCTAGCAGCTCTGCTCTTCATTAGCTAGCAGCTCTGCTCTTCATTAGCTAGCAGCTCTGCTCTTCATTAGCTAGCAGCTCTGCTCTTCATTAGCTAGCAGCTCTGCTCTTCTAAGAGTCCCACAGCAGAATGAGCAGATGTCTACATGGGTTATTACATTCCAGTTTATCACTTAGTTTTTCATCAACATTCTTGTGATTTGGATTCAGAAGATAAACTACTGGGTTGAAGCTAAGTGCTGATAACTGCATGCCCTACACGCTTAATGTAAATGAAACATCTAGATTTGCATAGAGAATGAAACGGCAAAACCTTTTAATACAAACATCACTGCATGTTATGAAGCTTAGCTTAGATTATCACTTAGTATAACTTTCTATTAATAAATAGCAACATATTTTTGGTTGATCTTTAAGAGAAGCTTGGCTATAGACGCTCAATGGCCAGTTTATTAGGTACACCCACCTAATATAATAATATGCCATTTAGCAGACGCTTTTATCCAAAGCGACTTACAGTCATGTGTGCATACATTTTTACGTATGGGTGGTCCCGGGGATCGAACCCACTACCCTGGCGTTACAAGCGCCGTGCTCTACCAGCTGAGCTACAGAGGACCACGTTGGCCACCCCAACGTACCAGGTCGGCCACCCCCTTTGCCTCCAGAACAGCCTGATTTGCTCAGGGATGGAAACATTGCTCAAATTGGTATCAAGGGACCTAACGTGTGCCAGGAAAACATTCCCCACACCATTACACCACCAGCCTGTACCGTTGACACCAGGCAGGATGGGGCCATATCCTGACTCTGCCATCAGCATGACGCAACAGGAACCAGTGTTGGTCACAGTGTGCCCACTGGATCCGATTCTTTCTTGTTTTTAGCTGATAGGAGTGGAACCCGGTGTGGTCGTCTGCTGCAATAGCCCATCCATGACAAGGACCTACGAGTTGTATGTTCCGAGATGCTGTTCTGCACACCACGGTTGTACTACGCAGTTATTTGTCTGTTTGTGGCCCGCCTGTTAGATTGCATGATTCTTGCCATTCTCCTTCGCCCTGGACACTGTTGTGTGTGAAAAGCCCAGGAAGCCGTTTCTGAGATACTGGAACCGACGATATAACCAGGCTCAAAGTCGCTCAGATCACTCGTTTTGCCAATTTTAACGTTCAATAGAACAGTAACTGAATGCCTCGATGCCTGCTTGGGCCATGCGACTCACTGTCTGTAGGAGCGAAACATTTTGGTGAACGGGGCGGTGTACCTAATAAACTGACACTGTAGCTTGGGCCCATCTTTCAGTGACATGGTGCAGGGTAGACGCGTGTTGCTGTGGTGCTTTTAGTCTATAGTTGAACTGACGTTCCCTGAATCACCCAGGTTCACTTGGTCTTGTTCTGATAACTGCCCTGATTGAAATGTAAAGATCATGTAAAAGTATATTTGTGGGATCGGTGGTGCTGTTAGTCTATAGTTGAACTGACTTTCCCTCAATCAGCCAGGTGCACTTGGTCTTGTACTTGTAGTTCCCTGGTCCGTCTGTCAGGAACCCTGAGGGACCAGTCAGCCTATAGGAGAGAGAAGAGGTCAAAGGTCAGATCAGTCAACCAATAGGAGAGAGAGAAGTTAGAGATGAAAGGCCTCACCTTACAGTACATTTTCTATTACAGTGACACCTTATAACACAGCCATTCACCCAGTCACAAGACCGGCCATTCACCCATTCACAAGACCAGCCATTCACCCAATCACAAGACCAGCCATTCACCCAGTCACAAGACCAGCCATTCACCCAATCACACAACCAGCCATTCACCCAATCACACAACCAGCCATTCACCCAATCACACAACCAGCCATTCACCCAATCACACGACCAGCCATTCACCCAATCACACGACCAGTGCCAGTTGTAGGAGCATTAACAGTAAAGCAGCTGTCATCAGCTGGCCTCAGAGCAGCACCAATCAGAGACTAACAGACTGACTGCATTATAGACAGAGGATGGTTGAAGAGTTAAAATGTCAGTTTCCTCAATGACAACATCTACAGCTCACACCACCTGCCTTAATGTTTTAGATGACAACATCTCCAGCTCACACCACCTGCCTTAATGTTTTAGTGTGACTGTCCTCTCCAGTCAGGATAAGCCAGATGGTGTCCTAGTTCATAGCTGATCTAGTGAACAGGGATATACAGGGCCAGAGGGGGAGGAGCTGATCTAGTGAACAGGGATATACAGGGCCAGAGGGGGAGGAGCTGATCTAGTGAACAGGGATATACAGGGCCAGAGGGGGAGGAGCTGATCTAGTGAACAGGGATATACAGGGCCAGAGAGGGAGGAGCTGATCTAGTGAACAGGGATATACAGGCCCAGAGAGGGAGGAGCTGATCTAGTGAACAGGGATATACAGGGCCAGAGGGGGAGGAGCTGATCTAGTGAACAGGGATATACAGGGCCAGAGGGGGAGGAGCTGATCTAGTGAACAGGGATATACAGGCCCAGAGAGGGAGGAGCTGATCTAGTGAACAGGGATATACAGGGCCAGAGGGGGAGGAGCTGATCTAGTGAACAGGGATATACAGGGCCAGAGGGGGAGGAGCTGATCTAGTGAACAGGGATATACAGGGCCAGAGAGGGAGGAGCTGATCTAGTGAACAGGGATATACAGGGCCAGAGAGGGAGGAGCTGATCTAGTGAACAGGGATATACAGGGCCAGAGAGGGAGGAGCTGATCTAGTGAACAGGGATATACAGGGCCAGAGAGGGAGGAGCTGATCTAGTGAACAGGGCCAGAGAGGGAGGAGCTGATCTAGTGAACAGGGATATACAGGGCCAGAGGGGGAGGAGCTGATCTAGTGAACAGGGCCAGAGAGGGAGGAGCTGATCTAGTGAACAGGGCCAGAGGGGGAGGAGCTGATCTAGTGAACAGGGCCAGAGAGGGAGGAGCTGATCTTTAACCAGTTCTACTACCTTTTATTTACTCCTGTTATAGTCGGTACTTCCAAAAAAAGGAACCTCCAATCTATTGAGCTGTTGTAGACTTCCGACCTGTTCGTGGCAATAATGAGTGATTATTATCGTTACAAGTTATCGTTAGGCTACTCATTGTGTAATAAAAAATGTTCTCTCTGCATTGTTGGGAAGGGCCCGTAAGTCAGCATTTCACTGTTTACATTGACCCCCCCCCCCCAATGTGTTTTTACACTGCTGCTACTGGCTGTTTATTATCTCTGCATAGTGACTTTACCCCTACCTACATGTACAAATTACCTGGACTAACCTGTACCCCAGCCCATTGACTCGGTACCGGTACCCCCTGTATATAACCTCATTATTGTTATTTTATTGTGTTAATTTTTATTCATTTTTACTTTAGTTTATTTGGTAAATATTTTCTTAACTCTATTTCTTGAACTGCATTGTTGGTTAAGGGCTTGTCAGTAAACATTTCACTGTAATGTCTACACCTGTTGTATTCGGCGCATGTGACAAATAAAGTTTGATTTGATTAGATTAGTCTACACTGGTTGTTTACCATGATAACATTTGGAGGCATTTGTTTGGTTTATGTATAAAATAAAATAAAATTCCATATTTGGTGACTAACAAACGTATTTTGACATTAGAAAGCTCACAGTTAATAGTGTTTAACATGATTTAATGACTACCTCATCTCTGTACCCCACACATACAATTATCTGTAAGGTCACTCAGTCGAGCAGTGAGGTTTTCCAATGCCTCACAAAGAAGGGCACCTATTGGTAGATTAGTAAAAACAAAAAGCAGACATTGAATATATGGTGAAGTTATTAATTACACTTTGGATGTTGTATCAATACACCCAGTCACTACAAAGATACAGGCGTCCTTCCTAACTCAGTTACCGGAGAGGAAGGAAACCGCTCAGGGATTTCACCATGCCAATGGTGACTTTATAACAGTTACAGAGTTAAATGGCTGTGATAGGAGAAAACTGAGGATGGATCAACAACATTGTAGTTACTCCAAAATACTAACCTAAATGACAGTCATAAAAAGAATAAAAATATTCCAAAACATGCATCCTGTTTACAACAAGGCACTAAAGTAATCCTGCAAAAAATGTGGCAAAGAAATGAACTTTATGTCCTGAATACAAAGTGTTATGTTTGGGGCAAATCCAACACAACACATCACTGAGTACACACTCTTCATATTTTCAAGAATGGTGGTGGCTGCATCATGTTATGGGTATGCTTGTCATCGGCAAGGACTAGGGAGTTTTTTAGGATAAAAATAAATGGAATAGAGCTAAGCACATCAAAATCCTAGAGGAAAACCTGGTTCAATCTGCTTTCCAACAGACACTGGGAGATGAATTCACCTTTCAGCAGGACAATAACCTAAAACACAAGGCCAAATATACACTGGAGTTCCTTACCAAGATTATATTGAATGTTCCTGAGTGGCCTAGTTACAGTTTGACTTAAATCAGCTGGAAAATCTATGGCAAGACTTGAAAATGACTGTCTAGCTACGATCAACAACCAACTTGATAGAGCTTGACACGTTTTTTTAAGAATAAATGGGCAAATATTGAACAATCCAGGTGTGCAAAGCTCTTAGAGACTTACCCAGAAAGAATCACAGCTGTAATCGCTGCCAAAGGTGTTTCTAACATGTATTGACTGAGGGGGTTGAATACTTATCTAATCAAGATATAGACCAAGTGTACAAACATTGGGAACATGACAGACTGACCAGGTGAATCCAGGTGAAAGCTATGATCCCTTATTGATGTCACCTGTTAAATCCACTTCAATCAGCCCCGACGAACTGAGGCTGTTCTGTGGGTGAAAGGTGGGATGCAATTCAATAGTAGGAAGTTGTTCCTAATGTTTTCTAAACTCAGTGTATTAGTGTTTAATTTTCCATTAACCGCTTAAGGATCGGACCCTTTCCTTCCATTTTCGCCTAAAATGACATCCCCCAAATCTAACTGCCTGTAGCTCAGGACCTGAAGCAAGGATATGCATATTCTTGATACCATTTGAAAGGAAACACTTAAGTTTGTGTAAATGTGAAATTAATATTGGAAAATATAACATATTAGATCTGGTAAAAGATAAAACAAACAAAAAAACATGTATTTTCTATTATTATTTTCACCATCTTTGAAATGCAACAGAAAGGCCGCAATATAATATTACAGTTTAGGCGCAATTTAGATTGTGGCCACCAGATGGCAGCAGTGTGTGTGTGCAAAGTTTCAGATTAATACTGGACTATTTTGTATCAATAATAATATAATAATATGCCATTTAGCAGACGCTTTTATCCAAAGCGACTTACAGTCATGCGTGCATAAATTGTTTTTGTGTGTATGGGGTGGTCCCGGGGATCGAACCCACTACCTTGGCGTTACAAGCGCCGTGCTCTACCAGCTGAGCTACAGAGGACCACGTCTGCCCAAATGTCCCGAGTTGGTCAATTGATACATTTAAGTACATAACTATAGAGAACATACAAAAATGATATGGTAATACAAAATGTAAGTTTACACACTCCCAGGAATGTCATACATGAAGGATCATTAGCTTATACACTAACTTTCACACATCTAGATGGCCGGGCCGGGTGGGTGTGGAGCCAGAGACAGCAGGGGTTCAAACTGTAGAACCCAGTTCCTACATTTGAATATAAAAATTGATTTTATCAAACTATGCTACATTTTATCTCTGGGACCCTTAGGATGACAAATCAGAGCAAGATTACTGAATGTAAGTACATTATTTACCGTCTATGTCTTATACCGCAGAGGTTAATAAAATATAAATATATATATATATATATATATATATATATATATATATATAAATAACTTTTCTTCCACTTTGAAAGAGTATTTTGTGTAAATCGCTTACAAAAAATTACAATTAAATCCAATTTAAATCCCACTTTTTAACACAACAAAATGTGAAAAAAGTACATACTTTCTGAAGGCACTGTACTACTTACTAGGAGACACAGACAGGGAGCGTCCCAAATGGCACCCTATTCCCTATATAGTGCACTACTTTAGACCAGAGAATGACACCCTATTCCCTATATAGTGCACTACTTTAGACCAGAGAATGACACCCTATTCCCTATATAGTGCACTACTTTAGACCAGAGAATGACACCCTATTCCCTATATAGTGCACTACTTTAGACCAGAGAATGACACCCTATTCCCTATATAGTGCACTACTTTAGACCAGAGAATGGCACCCTGTTCCCTATATACTGTAGTGCACTACTTTAGACCAGAGAATGGCACCCTGTTCCCTATATACTGTAGTGCACTACTTTAGACCAGAGAATGGCACCCTATTCCCTATATAGTGCACTACTTTAGACCAGAGAATGGCACCCTGTTCCCTATATACTGTAGTGCACTACTTTAGACCAGAGAATGGCACCCTATTCCCTATATAGTGCACTACTTTAGACCAGAGAATGGCACCCTGTTCCCTATATAGTGGACTACTTTAGACCAGAGAATGGCACCCTGTTCCCTATATAGTGCACTACTTTAGACCAGAGAATGACACCCTATTCCCTATATAGTGCACTACTTTAGACCAGAGAATGACACCCTATTCCCTATATAGTGCACTACTTTAGACCAGAGAATGACACCCTATTCCCTATATAGTGCACTACGTTAGACCAGAGAATGACACCCTATTCCCTATATAGTGCACTACTTTAGACCAGAGAATGGCACCCTGTTCCCTATATACTGTAGTGCACTACTTTAGACCAGAGAATGGCACCCTGTTCCCTATATACTGTAGTGCACTACTTTAGACCAGAGAATGGCACCCTATTCCCTATATAGTGCACTACTTTAGACCAGAGAATGGCACCCTGTTCCCTATATACTGTAGTGCACTACTTTAGACCAGAGAATGGCACCCTATTCCCTATATAGTGCACTACTTTAGACCAGAGAATGGCACCCTGTTCCCTATATAGTGGACTACTTTAGACCAGAGAATGGCACCCTGTTCCCTATATAGTGCACTACTTTAGACCAGAGAATGGCACCCTATTCCCTATATAGAGCACTACTTTAGACCAGAGAATGACACCCTATTCCCTATATAGTGCACTACTTTAGACCAGAGAATGGCACCCTATTCCCTACATAGTGCACTACATTAGACCAGAGAATGGCACCCTGTTCCCTATATAGTGCACTACTTTAGACCAGAGAATGGCACCCTGTTCCCTATATACTGTAGTGCACTACTTTAGACCAGAGAATGACACCCTGTTCCCTATATAGTGCACTACTTTAGACCAGAGAATGGCACCCTGTTCCCTATATAGTGCACTACTTTAGACCAGAGAATGGCACCCTGTTCCCTATATACTGTAGTGCACTACTTTAGACCAGAGAATGGCACCCTATTCCCTATATAGTGCACTACTTTAGACCAGAGAATGGCACCCTATTCCCTATATAGTGCACTACTTTAGACCAGAGAATGGCACCCTGTTCCCTATATACTGTAGTGCACTACTTTAGACCAGAGAATGGCACCCTATTCCCTATATAGTGCACTACTTTAGACCAGAGAATGGCACCCTATTCCTTATACAGTGCACTACTTTTGACCAGGGCCCCATTGGGCTCTAAAAGGGCTCTGGTCACTTCTACCCCCCCTTTACTACCACTGTCTTTTGTCTAAACTAACACCTGACATTTCACCTGCTAGCACTGACTTGTTTAAAGAAATGAACTTATTGTGATCGAGATGTGGTTGTCCCACTGGCTATCCTAAGTTGAATGCACCAATTTGTAAGTCGGATCTGGATAAGAGCGTCTGCTAAATTACTTAAATGTAAATGTAAAAGTAGTTGACTACGTAGAGAAAAGGATGCCATTTGGGATCCAGCCATAAACACACACACGGTTTCCACTGAAGGCTCAGAACATGAGGCCAGTTATATCCTTCCCTCTCTTCCCACAGAGCCTCCCTCAGAGGAAACATCACATCTGCATGTTTAGATATCCTGAGCATTTATATTAGGCTACATCAACACAACGTCACCACAACACTACATCACCACGACAATAAAACAGTACGTCACTACAACACTACGTCACTAGAACACTACGTCAATAAAACACTACAACACTACGTCAATAAAACACTACAACACTACGTCAATAGAACACTACGTCAATAGAACACTACGTCAATAAAACACTACAACACTACGTCAATAGAACACTACGTCAATAGAACACTACGTCAATAAAACACTACAACACTACGTCAATAAAACACTACAACACTACGTCAATAGAACACTACGTCAATAGAACACTACGTCAATAAAACACTACAACACTACGTCAATAAAACACTACAACACTACGTCAATAAAACACTACAACACTACGTCAATAAAACACTACGTCAATAAAACACTACAACACTACGTCAATAAAACACTACGTCAATAAAACACTACAACACTACGTCAATAGAACACTACGTCAATAGAACACTACATCAATAAAACACTACAACACTACGTCAATAAAACACTACAACACTACGTCAACACAACGTCAACACAACGTCAATGCAACAACATCACTATGTCAAAAACACAACCACGTAGTGTTGTATTGACGTAGTATTGTATTGACGTAGTGATGTTGTGTTGTTGACGTTGTGTTGACGAAGTGTTGTGTTGACGTAGTGTTGTACTGACGTAGTGTTGTACATCTGCATTGCTGCTGTTTGGGGTTTTAGGCTGGGTTTCTGTATAGCACTTTGTCACATCTGCTGATGTAAAAAGGGCTTAATAAATACATTTGATTGATTGTGGTGTTTTAGTGATGTAGTGTTGTAGTGACGTGTTGACGTAGTGAGCTTGTGTTGACGTAGTGTTGTATTGATGAAGTGTTGTAGTGTTGTATTGACGTAGTGATGTTGTGTTGTTGACGTTGTGTTGACGAAGTGTTGTGTTGACGTAGTGTTGTATTGATGAAGTGTTGTAGTGTTGTATTGACGTGTTGTAGTGACGTGTTGTATTGACATAATGTTGTGTTGACGTAGTGAGGTTGTGTTGACGTAGTGACGTAGTGTTGTATTGATGAAGTGTTGTAGTGTTGTATTGACGTGTTGTAGTGACGTGTTGTATTGACATAATGTTGTGTTGACGTAGTGACGTAGTGTTGTATTGATGAAGTGTTGTAGTGACGTGTTGTATTGACATAATGTTGTGTTGACGTAGTGACGTAGTGTTGTATTGATGAAGTGTTGTAGTGACGTGTTGTATTGACATAAGGTTGTGTTGACGTAGTGAGGTTGTGTTGACGTAGTGACGTAGTGTTGTATTGATGAAGTGTTGTAGTGTTGTATTGATGAAGTGTTGTAGTGACGTGTTGTATTGACATAAGGTTGTGTTGACGTAGTGAGGTTGTGTTGACGTAGTGTTGTATTGATGTAATGACAGTGTTGTAGTGACGTAGTGTTGTTGTGTTGTTGACAGTGTTGTGTTGACGTAGTGACGTAGTGTTGTATTGACATAGTGGTGTAGTGCTGTATTGAAGTACAGTGCCTTGCAAAAGTATTCATCCCCTATTTTGTTGCATTACAACCTGTAATTTAAATGGATTTTTATTTGGATTTCATGTAAATGGACATGCACAAAATAGTCCAAATTGGTGAAGTGAAATGAAAAAAATAACTTCTTTCAAGAAATTCTAAAAAATAAATAACGGAAAAGTGGTGCGTGCATATGTATTCACCCCCTTTGCTATGATGCCCCTAAATAAGATCTGGTGCAACCAATTACCTTCAGAAGTCACATAATTAGTTAAATAAAGTCCACCTGTGTGCAATCTAAGTGTCACATGATCTCAGTATATTACACCTGTTCTGAAAGGCCCCAGAGTCTGCAACACCACTAAGCAAGCGGCACCATGAAGACCAAGGAGTTCTCCAAACAGGTCAGGGACAAAGTTGTGGAGAAGTACAGATCAGGGTTGGGTTATTAAAAAATATCAGAAACTTTGAATATCCCACAGAGCAGCATTAAATCCATTATTTAAAAAATGGAAACAATATGGCACCACAACAACCCTGCCAAGAGAGGGACGCCCACCAAAACTCACGGACCAGGCAAGGAGGGCATTAATCAGAAAGGCAACAAAGAGACCAAAGATAACCCTGAAGGAGCTGCAAAGCTCCACAGCGGAGATTGGAGTATCTGTCCATAGGACCACTTTAAGCCGTACACTCCACAGAGCTGGGCTTTACGGAAGAGTGGCCAGAAAATAGCCATTGCTTAAAGAAAAAAATAAGCAAACACGTTCGGTGTTCGCCAAAAGGCATGTGGGAGACTCCCCAAACATATGGAAGAAGGTACTCTGGTCAGATGAGACTAAAATTGAGCTTTTTGGCCATCAAGGAAAACGCTATGTCTGGCGCAAACCCAACACCTCTCATCACCATTCAGCCTTCTCCCTACAGTACTCAGCCATTCAGCCTTCTCCCTACAGTTCTCAGCCATTCAGCCTTCTCCCTACAGTACTCAGCCATTCAGCCTTCTCCCTACAGTTCTCAGCCATTCAGCCTTCTCCCTACAGTACTCAGCCATTCAGCCTTCTCCCTACAGTACTCAGCCATTCAGCCTTCTCCCTACAGTTCTCAGCCATTCAGCCTTCTCCATACAGTACTCAGCCATTCAGCCTTCTCCCTACAGTACTCAGCCATTCAGCCTTCTCCCTACAGTTCTCAGCCATTCAGCCTTCTCCCTACAGTACTCAGCCATTCAGCCTTCTCCCTACAGTACTCAGCCATTCAGCCTTCTCCCTACAGTACTCAGCCATTCAGCCTTCTCCCTACAGTACTCAGCCATTCAGCCTTCTCCCTACAGTTCTCAGCCATTCAGCCTTCTCCATACAGTTCTCAGCCATTCAGCCTTCTCCCTACAGTACTCAGCCATTCAGCCTTCTCCCTACAGTACTCAGCCATTCAGCCTTCTCCCTACAGTTCTCAGCCATTCAGCCTTCTCCATACAGTTCTCAGCCATTCAGCCTTCTCCCTACAGTACTCAGCCATTCAGCCTTCTCCCTACAGTTCTCAGCCATTCAGCCTTCTCCCTACAGTACTCAGCCATTCAGCCTTCTCCCTACAGTTCTCAGCCATTCAGCCTTCTCCCTACAGTTCTCAGCCATTCAGCCTTCTCCCTACAGTACTCAGCCTTCTCCCTACAGTTCTCAGCCATTCAGCCTTCTCCCTACAGTACTCAGCCATTCAGCCTTCTCCCTACAGTACTCAGCCATTCAGCCTTCTCCCTACAGTACTCAGCCATTCAGCCTTCTCCCTACAGTACTCAGCCATTCAGCCTTCTCCCTACAGTACTCAGCCATTCAGCATTCTCCCTACAGTTCTCAGGCATTCAGCCTTCTCCCTACAGTACTCAGCCATTCAGCCTTCTCCCTACAGTACTCAGCCATTCAGCCTTCTCCCTACAGTACTCAGCCATTCAGCCTTCTCCCTACAGTACTCAGCCATTCAGCCTTCTCCCTACAGTACTCAGCCATTCAGCCTTCTCCCTACAGTACTCAGCCATTCAGCATTCTCCCTACAGTTCTCAGGCATTCAGCCTTCTCCCTACAGTACTCAGCCATTCAGCCTTCTCCCTACAGTACTCAGCCTTCTCCCTACAGTACTCAGCCTTCTCCCTACAGTACTCAGCCATTCAGCCTTCTCCCTACAGTTCTCAGCCATTCAGCCTTCTCCCTACAGTTCTCAGCCATTCAGTCTTCTCCCTACAGTACTCAGCCATTCTGCCTTCTCCCTACAGTACTCAGCCATTCAGCCTTCTCCCTACAGTACTCAGCCTTCTCCCTACAGTTCTCAGCCATTCAGCCTTCTCCCTACAGTACTCAGCCTTCTCCCTACAGTTCTCAGCCATTCAGCCTTCTCCCTACAGTACTCAGCCATTCATCCTTCTCCCTACAGTTCTCAGCCATTCAGCCTTCTCCCTACAGTACTCAGCCATTCAGCCTTCTCCCTACAGTACTCAGCCATTCAGCCTTCTCCCTACAGTACTCAGCCATTCAGCATTCTCCCTACAGTTCTCAGGCATTCAGCCTTCTCCCTACAGTACTCAGCCATTCAGCCATTCAGCCTTCTCCCTACAGTACTCAGCCATTCAGCCTTCTCCCTACAGTACTCAGCCATTCAGCCTTCTCCCTACAGTTCTCAGCCATTCAGCATTCTCCCTACAGTTCAGGCATTCAGCCTTCTCCCTACAGTACTCAGCCATTCAGCCTTCTCCCTACAGTACTCAGCCTTCTCCCTACAGTTCTCAGCCATTCAGCCTTCTCCCTACAGTACTCAGGCAATAATCATCGCTTGCAATACGGCTTTCGAAACATTGGGCCTCATCTTTCATCAGCGAGAAAGAATCCTTCAAATAAAAAAAGAAACTACACTGTAGCAGTTCCAGATCCAGCTATGGGGCCTCCATCCGATGAAACTACACTGTAGCAGTTCCAGATCCAGCTATGGGGCCTCCATCCGATGAAACTACACTGTAGCTACGCTTCTCCAGTTACACACAGGTGTTCAGAGCATGCTAGATCGCTCATTAGCACAGGTGTTCAGAGCATGCTAGATCGCTCATTAGCACAGGTGTTCAGAGCATGCTAGATCGCTCATTAGCACAGGTGTTCAGAGCATGCTAGATCGCTCATTAGCACAGGTGTTCAGAGCATGCTAGATCGCTCATTAGCACAGGTGTTCAGAGCATGCTAGATCGCTCATTAGCACAGGTGTTCAGAGCATGCTAGATCGCTAATTAGCACAGGTGTTCAGAGCATGCTAGATCGCTAATTAGCACAGGTGTTCAGAGCATGCTAGATCGCTCATTAGCACAGGTGTTGCCTCGGTCTTCCGTCTGTCTTCTGTAACATGGAGATAAGGCCGTGTGGGAACACTAACCCTAGATAAACGTGTATCAATTTAACCTTTTGTTTTTTGAAAATTATTTCCTCGCTGATATATAAAAGATAAGATCCTTATGCTTCCAAAACCGCAAGCGACACGTGTTGATGTATGGAGCGATTTCCGTGCCAAAATACATTTAATTTGAATTCCATAATTTTGAATTTGTGTTAGGATATTACATTTAAATGTCATATTTTATTCATTTCTAATAGACACATGTAATCATTGAATTCATAAATGTAACTTGTATTTCATGATTGGAAACTGAATTGAGTGAATATTTCATTAATTTTTGAAATTCTATTGAATTAAATATTCAAATTCAATATTTATATATTTTCAGTTTCAATATGGTACATATTGCATTCATTGTCTGTGTATCAAGTTTAGAAACCATCATTTCAGGTTCAGGCTGATCCCATCTGCTCCATTCACATCCATAAACTCACTCCCAGTGACCCGAGTGGTTGAACCAGCACAACTGTAGTTCCGAGTCCAGTGGCACCATTGTTACGCTGTCTGCTTAGCGAGTACTGCTTCCCTCTGATTCAGCTCATATGGATACTCGAACTTAGGACTTCTGCCTCAAACATGTGACTGCCCTCCTGTTACATACCAATCCATCGTCCTGTTAAAAAAGGGCTTCTTCAACTGTGCAAGCGGCGACACTTCAATCTGAGGAGTGAGTTCCCCATCTGCTACACTGACACAAGGGGCGACACTTCAGTCTGAGGAGTGAACTCCACAGATCCACAACCTGCTACACTAATACAAGCCTTCAAGATCCAGCAAGGTTAGTCATCACAGAGTGAAAAGAAGGAATATTCCAAAACATGCATCCTGTTTGCAACAAGGCACTAAAGTAACACTGCAAAAGATGTGGCAAAGCAATTAACTTTTTGTCCTGAATACAAGGTGTTATGTTTGAGGCAAATCCAATACATTTATCATTTACATTTTGGTCATTTAGCAGACGCTCTTATCCAGAGCGACTTACAGTTAGTGAGTGCATACATTATTTAATTTTTCATACTGGCCCCCCGTAGGCATCGAACCCACAACTGAGCTACATCCCTGCCGGCCATTCCCTCCCCTACCCTGGACGACACTGGGCCAATTGTGCGCCGCCCCATGGGTCTCCCAGTCGCGGCCAGCTGCGACAGAGCCTGGATTCGAACCAGGATCTCTAGTGGCACAGCTAGCACTGTGATGCAGTGCCTTAGACCACTGCGCCATAAAACAGTTTAGTATCACTCTCCATATTTTCAAGCATAGTAGTGGGTGCACCATGTTATGGGTATGCTTGTAATCGTTAAGAAATTGTGAGTTTTTCAGGATAAAAAATTTAACGGAATAGAGCTAAGTACAGGCAAAATCCTAGAGGAAAACCTGGTTCAGTCTGCTTTCCACCAGACACTGGGAGATGAATTCACCTTTCAGCTGGACAATAACCTAAAACACAAGGCCAAATCTACACTGGAGTTCCTTACCAAGACAACACTGAATGTTCCTGAGTGGCCTAGTTACAGTTTGACTTAATTAATTAATTCAATGATTACATTTGTATATTAAAAATTCAAATATTAAATTCAAAGTCCTTGCTAATACAAATTCAAAATTATGGAAATCAAATACAATTTATTCTGTCACTGAAATGTTGAGACCGATCGTCGGGGTTCTTAACAAAACTCCCCCATTCAGAAGACGACTTCTTCCAACGACTTAAGTGTAATGTAATGGAAGTCGTAGGCAGAGATTCTCACCTGAACCTTCCTCCGCAGTGTTGGCATTGGTCCCCGACCCAGCCGGGGCTGCACACACAGTTGCCCGTAGACGTGTTGCATTGCCCATTCGTGCACGGTTTGTCGCATCCCTTCGCATCGGTGATAACGGGCAGCCCAAGGAGCAGCCCGAACGCGGAGAAAAGGAGCAGCGTTTGGAGCATCGAGCCCCGGCCACCAACCTCCACCAGCCCGCTGCTCAGGCTCAGGATGCAGACACAGCTGGCCGGCCGCCGTATCGCACCGTCCATTCTCAAAAAAGATGGCTACTGCACGAAACAGGTCCGCACCACCAGTCCACTCCTGGTCGTATTTCTATGCGACCGGCCTGGTTTTCAAGCTCCGTGGTTATTTGAGAGGGACACAGTTATTGCTAGAACGATTCCTTCCTATCTCCTTGTTGTGCCTGATTTTAAACTCGTTCTTCCATTACATTTTTCCGGTGGCTATAATACCACCGCCGAACATAGCTGTATATTGACATCAGGAAGTGACGTCTGGGGGAGGCGTTTACCGTCTATGGCGTTTACAGACACGCGGAAATGCGCAACGATTGTTTATTATGGGAATAAAATTCCAATTGAATTTGTTCCAGTAAATGTATGATCAGTTTTATCTAACACATGATTTAATTCATACTTAAACTTTATACATATACCCCCAATTACAGATTATTCTGATTTAGGTATATTCTTTATTATAAAGGCCCTGCAGCCCATCAAGCCACAGCGCTCTTTCACGGTGAGAGGTCAGCTACTGTTCCATTGAACGTTAAAATGGGCAAAACGAGTGACCTGAGCGACTTTGAGCCTGGTTTTATCGTCGGTGCCAGGTGCGCCAGGTCCAGTATCTCAGAAACGGCTGGCCTCCTGGGCTTTTCACACACACACACAACAGTGTCTAGGGTTTACAGGCGGGCCACAAACAGACAAATAACTGCGTAGTACAACCGTGGTGTGCAGAACAGCATCTCGGAACATACAACTCGTCCGTCCTTGTCACGGATGGGCTATTGCAGCAGACGACCACACCGGGTTCCACTCCTATCAGCTAAAAACAAGAAGAATCGGATCCAGTGGGCACACTGTGACCAACACTGGTTCCTGTTGCGTCATGCTGATGGCAGAGTCAGGATATGGCCCCATCCTGCCTGGTGTCAACGGTACAGGCTGGTGGTGTAATGGTGTGGGGAATGTTTTCCTGGCACACGTTAGGTCCCTTGATACCAATTGAGCAATGTTTCCATCCAAAATTCACCCAACTTATTGTGGGAAGCTTGTGGAAGGCTACCCGAAACGTTTGACCCTGTCACGACTTCCTCCGAAGCTGCCTCCCGTCCTTGTTCGGGCAGGCTTCGGCATTCGTCGTCACCGGCCTTCTAGCCACTGCCGCTCCATATCTCATCATTCCATTAGTCTTGTCTTGTCAATTACACACACCTGGTTCATATTCCCCTCATTAGTATGTGTTTAAGTGTTCCCTCTGCCCCCCTTGTCCTTGTGGGTGATTGTTCATTGTGTGGATTAGTAGCTTGGTTGAGCTCAGTATTTTGTATTGCGGGGTATTTTCCCCGTGTGCCTGTTTGTTCCAGTGTGCCTGTTTTGCGCACTGGACTGGTTACGCTGGATTACGGAATAAACTCTGTATTCTGTGATTTACCCTCCTGCGCCTGACTCCTTCAAATCACACATCACAGACCCAAGTTAAACAATTTAAAGGCAATGCTAACAAAAACTAATTGAGTGTATGTAAACTTCTAACCCACTGGGAATGTGATGAAAGAAATAAAAGCTGAAATCATTCTCTCTACTATTATTCTGACATTTGACATTCTTAAAATAAAGTGGTGATCCTAACTGACCTAAGACAGGGAATATTTACTAGGATTAAATGTCAGGAATTGTGAAAAACTGAGTTTAAATGTATTATAGCTAAGGTGTATGTAAACTTCCGACTTCAACTGTATGTGTGTGTGTATATATATATATATATATATATATATATATATATATACACACATACACACACACTTTTTTTCAATGTACTTTACTCAAACCAGTGAATATCACTTATTATAAATGAGATCATTAACTATCAGCTCTTGGAATATCCAGGGCCTGTACTCTTCACATTTTGGTTATAAAACAACAAATCCAGAATTTCTTAAAAACATCAAGGGACAGGACATCATAATCCTACTGGAAACATGGTGTCGTGGAGACATTGATACTCAGTGTCCCTCAGGCTATAGAGAATGTTTACTACCATCAATCAAACATAAAAATGTTAAACGGGGCCGAGACTCAGGTGGAATCATCATTTGACATAAGCAGGACTTAGCACTGAATGAAATGAAAAAAGGTACTAGCCACATTTGGCTAAAACCTAACAAAGGTACAATCTATTGTGACAATGATGTAATACATATGTGCAGCTTATGCTCCTCCTTCAGATTCATCATATTATGATGATCAGATTTTAGACAATCTCCATACAGAAATCATTCAATTTCAGGCAGAGGGTAAAGTGCTTCTTTGTGGAGATGTCAATGCGAGAACAGGTTCTGAGCCTGACTACACTGATGCGGGAGGTAACCACCACATATTTGGACACCCCTCCTTGTACAGTAGCCCTATTATAAATAATAGAAACAGTCCTGACCAAATGCTGAACAAAAATGGGAAGGAGTTAGTGCATCTCTGTCGAGGCTTAGGCCTGTACATGCTTAATGGTAGAATCAGAGGGCTCTTTAGGTCAGTTTACTTACTGCTCAGCTCTTGGGTCAAGTGTAGTCGATTATGCCATCACTGACATTGACCCTTCCTCCATTAGTGCATTCACTGTCAGACCACAGACACCATCGTCAGATCACAGTCAGATCAACGTGTTTCTGAAGAAATTAACCAGCAATACCCATTCAAAAAAAACAGCCCAATAAACTCTACAACATGAACCAATCGTACAGATGGGCTCCAAACAGTGCAGAGAAATTCATTGAAACATTGAAACATTGAACTCAAATGAAATGATGAACTCTATAAAGGTCTTCAATAACTCACAATACCAAAACAATAAAGAAGGGTGTCAATTCGGCTACTCAAAACATCAATTGCATATTCCAAAAAGCAGCATCAAAAGCACATTTGAGAAAACCAAAGAAATACATCATCAGAAACAAACAACAAAATGTTTCTGAAAAATTGTTTGATAACGAATGTAAAACAATTAGAAAACACCTAAGACAAATGTAAAATGATAAACATAAGCAGCAAAACAACCCGGAGCTACGATATGAATACTATGAAACTCTGAAACAGTATAAACATACACTGAAACGCAAGAAATTGAATTATACCAACAAGACACTTGATGAAATTGAAAACGCAATTGACCAAAATCAATTCTGGGACATATGGAACAATTTAAGCACGACAAAGCCACAAGAATTAGCCATACAAGATGACGGAATCTGGAAAACCTATTTTGATAGTCTATACAAAAACATCCCACAAAAGGACTTACAAAATAACCAATTAGAAATTCAAGAAAAATTTAACATCCTTGAATCAGTCATTAAAAACAACCAAAATCCATTAGATTACCCAATAACCCAACAAGAACTAAAAGAAAAGCTAAAATCTATAAAACCAAAGAAGGCTTGTGGACTAGATAACATCAGAAATGAAATGCTGAAAAACAGCACACCTGAGATGCAAAATGCTGTGCTTAAATTGTTCAACATGGTACTAACTTCTGGCTGCTTCCCTGATGTCTGGAACCAGGGGCTCATCTCCCCTATCCACAGAAGTGGAGACAAATCAGACCCCAATAATTACAGGGGAATTTGCATAAACAGCAAACTTGGGAAAGGTTTTCTGTAGCATTTTGTAAATGTAAATGTCAATTTGTCTTTCTCCCCAACCATCGCACTACTGACCATATATACACACCTTACACACACTAATTAATAAACACGTCCACCAAAAAAAGAGGGCAAAATCTTTGCTTGCTTTATTGACTTTAAAAAAGCATTCCATTCTATTTCGCACGAAGGGCTAATCTACAAAATTCTCCATAGTGGGCTTGGTGGTAAGGTGTATGACTTAATAAAATGTATGTACACAGAAAACATGTGTGCAATAAAAATCAAAAACCAAAATAATATTTTAATTATTTTCTCAACGTCGAGGTGTGAGACAAGGCTGCAGTTTCAACATTTATATAAGTGTTGTACCATTCTGCAGCCCCAGGACTCACACTATTTGACACAGAGGTAAATACCTGCTATATGCTGATGTTTGGTTCTTCTATAACAAACCAAAGAAGGTCTTCAACAGAACCTTAACATTCTAGAGCAATATTGCCATAATTGGCCCCTGGCAGTAAAAAAAATAAAAAAATAATCATGATTTTCCAGACAAAACCCAGATCTCAGAAACACAAATATAAATTCACCCTGAACAACACCATAATTGAACACACTAAAAATTACACTTACCTTGGTCTGACCATACAGTGGGGGAAAAAAGTATTTAGTCAGCCACCAATTGTGCAAGTTCTCCCACTTAAAAAGATGAGAGAGGCCTGTAATTTTCATCATAGGTACACGTCAACTATGACAGACAAAATGAGAAACTTTTGTTATTGACCAAATACTTATTTTCCAGAAAATCACATTGTAGGATTTTTTATGAATTTATTTGCAAATGATGGTGGAAAATAAGTATTTGGTCAATAACAAAAGTTTCTCAAAACTTTGTTATATACCCTTTGTTGGCAATGACACAGGTCAAACGTTTTATGTAAGTCTTCACAAGGTTTTCACACACTGTTGCTGGTATTTTGGCCCATTCCTCCATGCAGATCTCCTCTAGAGCAGTGATGTTTTGGGGCTGTCGCTGGGCAACACGGACTTTCAACTCCCGCCAAAGATTTTCTATAGGGTTGAGATCTGGAGACTGGCTAGACCACTCCAGGACCTTGAAATGCTTCTTACGAAGCCACTCCTTCGTTGCCCGGGCGGTGTGTTTGGGATCATTGTCATGCTGAAAGACCCAGCCACGTTTCATCTTCAATGCCCTTGCTGATGGAAGGAGGTTTTCACTCAAAATCTCACGATACATGGCCCCATTCATTCTTTCCTTTACACGGATCAGTCGTCCTGGTCCCTTTGCAGAAAAACAGCCCCAAAGCATGATGTTTCCACCCCCATGCTTCACAGTAGGTATGGTGTTCTTTGGATGCAACTCAGCATTCTTTGTCCTCCAAACACGACGAGTTGAGTTTTTACCAAAAAGTTATATTTTGGTTTCATCTGACCATATTACATTCTCCCAATCCTCTTCTGGATCATCCAAATGCACTCTAGCAAACTTCAGACGGGCCTGGACATGTACTGGCTTAAGCAGGGGGACACGTCTGGCACTGCAGGATTTGAGTCCCTGGCGGCGTAGTGTGTTACTGATGGTAGGCTTTGTTACTTTGGTCCCAGCTCTCTGCAGGTCATTCACTAGGTCCCCCCGTGTGGTTCTGGGATTTTTGCTCACCGTTCTTGTGATCATTTTGACCCCACAGGGTGAGATCTTGTGTGGAGCCCCAGATCGAGGGAGATTATCAGTGGTCTTGTATGTCTTCCATTTCCTAATAATTGCTCCCACAGTTGATTTATTCAAACCAAGCTGCTTACCTATTGCAGATTCAGTCTTCCCAGCCTGGTGCAGGTCTACAATTTTGTTTCTGGTGTCCTTTGACAGCTCTTTGGTCTTGGCCATAGTGGAGTTTGGAGTGTGACTGTTTGAGGTTGTGAACAGGTGTTTTTTATACTGATAACAAGTTCAAACAGGTGCCATTAATACAGGCAACGAGTGGATTACTTATTTTCCACCATAATTTGCAAATAAATTCATTAAAAATCCTACAATGTGATTTTCTGGATTTTATTCTTCTCCATTTGTCTGTCATAGTTTACGTGTACCTATGATGAAAATTACAGGCCTCTCTCATCTTTTTAAGTGGGAGAACTTGCACAATTGGTGGCTGACTAAATACTTTTTTCCCCCACTGTATATATAAACTGGGTGGTTCGAGCCCTGAATGCTAATTGCTGAAAGCCGTGGGATATTTTCAGCTTCCAGGAAGTGTGTCCAGATCCTTGTGACATGGGGCCGTGCATTATCATGCTGAAACATGAGGTGATGGTGGCAGATGAATGGCACCACAATGAGCCTCAGGATCTCATCACGGTATCTCTGTGCATTCAAATTGCCATCGATAAAATGCAATTGTGTTTGTTGTCCGTAGCTTATGCCTGCCCATACCATAACCCCACCGCCACCATGGGGCACTCTGTTCACAACGTTGAAATCTACAAACCGCTCGCCCACACAACGCCATCCACACCATCTGCCCGGTACAATTTGTGCTGAAATTCTTTGGTTGTGCAAACCCAGTTTCATCAGCTGTTCGGGTGGCTGGTCTCAGACGATCCAGCAGGTGAAGAAGCCGGAATTGGAGGTCCTGGGCAGGCGTGGTTACACGTGGTCTGCGGTTTTGCGGTCGGTTGGACGTACTGCCAAATTCTTTCAAACGAGTTTGGAGGCAGTTTATGGTAGAAAAATGAATTTGAAATTCTCTGGCAACAGCTTTGGTGGACATTCCTGCAGCCAGCATGCCAATTGCGCACCCACTCAAAACTGTGGCATTGTGTGACAAAACTGCACATTTTAAAGTGGCCTTTTATTGTCCCCAGCACAAGGTGCACCTGTGTAATGATCATGCTGTTTAATCAGCTTATTGATATGCCACACATGTCAGGTGGATGGATTATCTTGGCAAATGAGAAATGCTCACTAACAGGGATGTGAACAAATTTGTGCACAACATTTGAGAGAGTATGGAACATTTCTGGGATCTTTTATTTCAGCTCATGAAACCAACACTTTAAATGTTGCGTTTTTATTTTTGTTCAGTGTACATCAATTCATTTAAAAACAGGAGAAAATATTTAGTCAATAAAGTGAATAAGGATATAAATTAAAGCTCTGTTTATCCACTGCTCCCCCCCCCCATACGTGTAAATATTTCGGACTACAGATTATACTGTATTATTATTATTATCCTGTATTATACTGTATTATTATTATCCTGTATTATTATTATACTGTATTATACTGTATTATTATTATACTGTATTATTATTATCCTGTATTATCCTGTATTATTATTATTATTATTATACTGTATTATTATACTGTATTATTATTATCATCCTGTAGTATCCTGTATTATTATTATCCTGTATTATACTGTATTATTATTATCCTGTATTATCCTGTATTATTATTATCATCCTGTATTATCCTGTATTATTATTATCATCCTGTATTATTATTATCATCCTGTATTATCCTGTATTATTATCATCCTGTATTATTATTATCCTGTATTATACTGTATTATTATTATCCTGTATATACTGTATTATTATCATCCTGTATTATTATTATCATCCTGTATTATCCTGTATTATTATTATCATCCTGTATTATCCTGTATTATTATTATTATCATCCTGTATTATCCTGTATTATTATTATCATCCTGTATCATCCTGTATTATTATCATCCTGTATTATTATTATCCTGTATTATTATCATCCTGTATTATACTGTATTATTATTATCCTGTATTATACTGTATTATTATTATCATCCTTTATTATCCTTTATTATCCTGTATTAATATCCTGTATTATCCTGTATTATTATCCTGTATTATCCTGTATTAATATCCTGTATTATCCTGTATTATTATTATCCTGTATTATCCTGTATTATTATTATTATCCTGTATTATACTGTATTATTATTATCCTGTATTATACTGTATTATTATCCTGTGTTATACTGTATTATTATCCTGTATTATTATTATCCTGTATTATTATTATTATCCTGTATTATCCTGTATTATTATTATTATCCTGTATTATTATTATCCTGTATTATACTGTATTATTATTATCCTGTATTATACTGTATTATTATTATCATCCTTTATTATCCTTTATTATCCTGTATTAATATCCTGTATTATCCTGTATTATTATCCTGTATTATCCTGAATTAATATCCTGTATTATCCTGTATTATTATTATCCTGTATTATCCTGTATTATTATCCTGTATTATACTGTATTATTATTATTATCCTGTATTATACTGTATTATTATTATCCTGTATTATACTGTATTATTATCCTGTGTTATACTGTATTATTATCCTGTATTATTATTATCCTGTATTATTATTATTATCCTGTATTATCCTGTATTATTATTATTATCCTGTATTATACTGTATTATTATTATCCTGTATTATACTGTATTATTATTATCCTGTATTATTATTATCCTGTATTATCCTGTATTATTATTATCCTGTATTATCCTGTATTATTATTATTATCCTGTATTATACTGTATTATTATTATTATCCTGTATTATTATTATCCTGTATTATTATTATCCTGTATTATCCTGTATTATTATTATTATCCTGTATTATCCTGTATTATTATTATTATTCTGTATTATCCTGTATTATTATTATCCTGTATTATCCTGTATTATTATTATCCTGTATTATCCTGTATTATTATTATTATCCTGTATTATCCTGTATTATTATTATTATCCTGTATTATTATTATTATCCTGTATTATCCTGTATTATTATTATTATCCTGTATTATCCTGTATTATTATTATTATCCTGTATTATCCTGTATTATTATTATTATCATGTATTATACTGTATTATTATTATCCTGTATTATTATTATCCTGTATTATCCTGTATTATTATTATTATCCTGTATTATTATTATTATCCTGTATTATCCTGTATTATTATTATTATCCTGTATTATCCTGTATTATTATTATCCTGTATTATTATTATCCTGTATTATTATATATTATTGTATATATTATTGTATTATTATATCCTGTATTATCCTGTATTATTATTATCCTGTATTATTATTATCCTGTATTATCCTGTATTATTATTATTATCCTGTATTATCCTGTATTATTATTATCCTGTATTATTATTATCCTGTATTATTATATCATGTATTATCCTGTATTATTATTATCCTGTATTATCCTGTATTATTATTATCCTGTATTATCCTGTATTATCCTGTATTATTATTATTATTATTATCCTGTATTATACTGTATTATTATTATCCTTATTATACTGTATTATTATCCTGTGTTATCCTGTATTATTATTATCCTGTATTATCATGTATTATTATTATCCTGTAATATCCTGTATTATTATTATTATCCTGTATTATCCTGTATTATTATTATCCTGTATTATTATTATTATCCTGTATTATCCTGTATTATTATTATTATCCTGTATTATCCTGTATTATTATTATTATCCTGTATTATCCTGTATTATTATTATCCTGTATTATCCTGTATTATTATTATTATCATGTATTATACTGTATTATTATTATCCTGTATTATTATTATCCTGTATTATCCTGTATTATTATTATTATCCTGTATTATCCTGTATTATTATTATTATCCTGTATTATCCTGTATTATTATTATTATCCTGTATTATACTGTATTATTATTATTATCCTGTATTATACTGTATTATTATTATTATCCTGTATTATACTGTATTATTATTATCATCCTGTATTATACTGTATTATTATTATCATCCTGTATTATCCTGTATTATTATTATCCTGTATTATTATTATCCTGTATTATTATTATCCTGTATTATCCTGTATTATTATTATCCTGTATTATCCTGTATTATTATTATCCTGTATTATTATTATCCTGTATTATTATTATCCTGTATTATTATTATCCTGTATTATTCTGTATTATTATTATTATTATCCTGTATTATCCTGTATTATTATTATCCTGTATTATACTGTAGTATTATTATCCTGTATTATTATTATCCTGTATTATACTGTAGTATTATCCTGTATTATACTGTAGTATTATCCTGTATTATTATCATCCTGTATTATTATTATTATCCTGTATTATACTGTATTATTATTATCCTGTATTATACTGTATTATTATTATTATCCTGTATTATTATTATCCTGTATTATTATTATCCTGTATTATACTGTATTATTATTATCCTGTATTATACTGTATTATTATTATCCTGTATTATACTGTATTATTATTATCCTGTATTATTATTATCCTGTATTATACTGACGCTATAATGTTTCTTCTATTCTGCTGAGTCATTTACTTTATGTTCATATTCTGATTGTTGTATTAGTTCTGATTGTTGTATTAGTTCTGATTGTTGTATTAGTTCTGATTGTTGTATTAGTTCTGATTGTTGTATTAGTTCTGATTGTTGTATTAGTTCTGATTGTTGTATTAGTTCTGATTGTTGTATTAGTTCTGATTGTTGTATTAGTTCTGATTGTTGTGTTAGTTCTGATTGTTGTGTTAGTTCTGATTGTTGTATTAGTTCTGATTGTTGTATTAGTTCTGATTGTTGTATTAGTTCTGATTGTTGTGTTAGTTCTGATTGTTGTGTTAGTTCTGATTGTTGTGTTAGTTCTGATTGTTGTGTTAGTTCTGATTGTTGTGTTAGTTCTGATTGTTGTATTAGTTCTGATTGTTGTATTAGTTCTGATTGTTGTATTAGTTCTGATTGTTGTATTAGTTCTGATTGTTGTGTTAGTTCTGATTGTTGTGTTAGTGTAGTTCTGATTGTTGTGTTAGTTCTGATTGTTGTGTTAGTTCTGATTGTTGTATTAGTTCTGATTGTTGTATTAGTTCTGATTGTTGTGTTAGTTCTGATTGTTGTGTTAGTGTAGTTCTGATTGTTGTGTTAGTTCTGATTGTTGTGTTAGTTCTGATTGTTGTATTAGTTCTGATTGTTGTATTAGTTCTGATTGTTGTATTAGTTCTGATTGTTGTATTAGTTCTGATTGTTGTATTAGTTCTGATTGTTGTATTAGTTCTGATTGTTGTATTAGTTCTGATTGTTGTGTTAGTTCTGATTGTTGTGTTAGTTCTGATTGTTGTATTAGTTCTGATTGTTGTATTAGTTCTGATTGTTGTATTAGTTCTGATTGTTGTGTTAGTTCTGATTGTTGTGTTAGTTCTGATTGTTGTGTTAGTTCTGATTGTTGTGTTAGTTCTGATTGTTGTGTTAGTTCTGATTGTTGTATTAGTTCTGATTGTTGTATTAGTTCTGATTGTTGTATTAGTTCTGATTGTTGTGTTAGTTCTGATTGTTGTGTTAGTGTAGTTCTGATTGTTGTGTTAGTTCTGATTGTTGTGTTAGTTCTGATTGTTGTATTAGTTCTGATTGTTGTATTAGTTCTGATTGTTGTGTTAGTTCTGATTGTTGTGTTAGTGTAGTTCTGATTGTTGTGTTAGTTCTGATTGTTGTGTTAGTTCTGATTGTTGTATTAGTTCTGATTGTTGTATTAGTTCTGATTGTTGTGTTAGTTCTGATTGTTGTGTTAGTTCTGATTGTTTTTGTCCAGAAGGAAGCATTTCTTGTACATTACTAATACAATTTTAAACTTGATTCCTGATAATGGTCAAAATATTTTTACCAAAAAACTGGGGTAAGCAAATGTGAAATAATCTCCATGACATTCTAGAAAATGTAGTAGTGAAACAGTAATGAAACAGTTTCATTGTTGATGTTGGTTTAATCTGTAATACAACCCCAGAACCTAACAGCTGGAAGACAGCCAACTCATCATTTTACATTTTCGTCATTTAGCAGACGCTCTTATCCAGAGCGACTTACAAATTGTCATCACAGTCGTATTGGCACTGAAAGGTATAGATAGTTAGACATAGAGCTGGTGCTAAACTGTAACATCCTGCTTAGTGACCCATAAAGGAGCTGCTATAGAAGGAGAAGGGATGTTATTGGTGCCAGAAGCAGACTCAGTCAAGACAGCCAATAGGCTACAGATGGGGACATGCATGGCCGTTCAATAGTTACATTTGGTGCATTACCCCCCCCCCCCTTCCCCTGTACTGCTGTTTGGAAGCAGGTTGAGACTAGGTGAGCCATGCATTGAGTCTGGATTTTGAAAACCTTAAGAAATGTTTTGTGAATCCAGACCCTGCAACTTTGGTATTAGGTAAGAGAATGCCACAAGGCCGGCTTGAGCAATGAACGGAAACGATGTGCAACAACTAGACAAACAGAGACACAGCCTGAGAGAAAGTCTGTTTGGGCCATCCAGACAGATCTGGGACCAGGCAACTAGAGACAGATCTGGGACCAGGCAACTAGAGACAGATCTGGGACACAGACAACTAGAGACAGATCTGGGACACAGACAACTAGAGACAGATCTGGGACACAGACAACTAGAGACAGATCTGGGACACAGACAACTAGAGACAGATCTGGGACACAGACAACTAGAGACAGATCTGGGACACAGACAACTAGAGACAGATCTGGGACACAGACAACACCAGTTAGACAGTTCTCAGTAGAAACAGAGCAGATGTTCAGGCTAGTGGTCAAAATGGCACCATAATCCCTATTTTAGTGCACTACGTTTGACAAGGGCCCATTGGTGTCAGTGTGCCCCATAGGGTCAAAACTATTGCGCTATAAAGGGGATAGGGTACCATTCAGGAGGTTTAGACTTTGGACTGTACCGCTGCTACCAGACTGGTTTTGTTCAACACCACCAGAGCTCTCTGTTTATCTAAAGAGAACAGAAAACACACCACTGACTGATGTTACTACACCCTGTTAGCTACTACAGCCACAGTGAGTCAATGCAGGTCTAGCTACGGCCACAGTGAGTCAATGCAGTTTTAGCTACAGCCACAGTGAGTCAATGCAGTTTTAGCTACAGCCACAGTGAGTCAATGCAGTTTTAGCTACGGCCACAGTGAGTCAATGCAGTTTTAGCTACGGCCACAGTGAGTCAATGCAGTTTTAGCTACGGCCACAGTGAGTCAATGCAGGTTGGATGTTTATGACAGTGACATTCTTTAAGACAGTCCCAAATGGCACCCTAATCCCTACATACTACACTCCCTTTGACCAGAGCCCCATGGGGCTATCTGCCTTGGTCAAAGGGAGTGCCTTTTGGGACTTAGAGTCTGTACATGCCATGATGAGAGACAGATGTTGAGGTGACGTTGTGTCTGTGTGAGGCAAAACTACAGGTGACTATTTTTACACCAATCACAGTCGGAGTCCGTCAGATCAGGCAGAGATAGAATATTAGGGCACTTGTGGTTGAGATGAGATGGTTGATGGTGGTTGGTTCCAGGTGGTGCTGGAGCAGGGCTCTGGTCAGTTGACTGGGGGGTCTCTGATACGAACACTACCATCCTCCATCCCAAAGTACACCCGCTCTGTCATCCCCACAAACAGACCTGTCTCTACCACACCTAGAGGAAGGGAGGGAGAGAGATGAGGTAGGAGGCAGGGAGAGAGAGAGGCGAGGTAGGGGGGGGAGAGAGAGAGGCGAGGTAGGGGGGAGAGAGAGAGGCGAGGTAGGGGGGGAGAGAGAGAGGGACGAGGTAGGAGGGAGGGAGAGAGGCGAGGTAGGAGGGAGAGAGAGAGGGACGAGGTAGGGGGGGAGAGAGAGAGGCGAGGTAGGGGGGAGAGAGAGAGGGACGAGGTAGGGGGGAGAGAGAGAGGCGAGGTAGGGGGGAGAGAGAGAGTGACGAGGTAGGAGGGAGGGAGAGAGGCGAGGTAGGAGGGAGAGAGAGAGAGAGGGGCGAGGTAGGAGGGAGAGAGAGAGGGGCGAGGTAGGAGAGAGAGCGAGAGGGGCGAGGTAGGTGCGAGGTTTTAGGGGGGAGAGTTAGAGAGGCGAGGTAGGGGGGGAGAGAGAGAGGCGAGGTAGGGGGGAGGGAGAGAGAGAGGCGAGGTAGGGGGGAGGGAGAGAGAGAGGCGAGGTAGGAGGGAGAGAGAGAGGCGAGGTAGGGGGGAGAGAGAGAGGCGAGGTAGAAGGGAGAGAGAGAGGCGAGGTAGGGGGGAGAGAGAGAGGCGAGGTAGGGGGGAGAGAGAGAGGCGAGGTAGGAGGGAGAGAGAGAGGCGAGGTAGGGGGGGAGAGAGAGAGGCGAGGTAGGGGGGAGAGAGAGGCGAGGTAGGGGAGAGAGAGAGGGGCGAGGTAGGAGGGAGAGAGAGAGGGGCGAGGTAGGAGGGAGGGAGAGAGGCGAGGTAGGAGGGAGAGAGAGAGAGGCGAGGTAGGAGGGAGAAAGAGAGGCGAGGTAGGAGGGAGAGAGAGAGGCGAGGTAGGGGGGGAGAGAGAGAGGCGAGGTAGGAGGGAGAGAGAGAGGCGAGGTAGGAGGGAGAGAGAGAGGCGAGGTAGGGGGGAGAGAGAGAGGCGAGGTAGGGGGGAGAGAGAGAGGCGAGGTAGGAGGGAGAGAGAGGCGAGGTAGGGGGGAGAGAGAGAGGCGAGGTAGGAGGGAGAGAGAGGCGAGGTAGGAGGGGGGGAGAGAGGCGAGGTAGGAGGGGGGGGGAGAGGCGAGGGAGGGGGAGAGAGGCGAGGTAGGGGGGAGGGAGGGAGAGGCGAGGTAGGGGGGGAGGGAGGGAGAGGCGAGGTAGGGGGGAGGGAGGGAGAGGCGAGGTAGGGGGAGAGGCGAGGTAGGAGGGAGAGAGAGAGGCGAGGTAGGGGGGAGAGAGAGAGGCGAGGTAGGAGGGAGAGAGAGAGGCGAGGTAGGGGGGAAGAGAGAGAGGCGAGGTAGGAGGGAGAGAGAGAGAGGCGAGGTAGGAGGGAGAGAGAGAGGCGAGGTAGGGGGGAGAGAGAGAGAGAGAGGCGAGGTAGGAGGGAGAGAGAGAGAGAGGCGAGGTAGGAGGGAGAGAGAGAGGCGAGGTAGGAGGGAGAGAGAGAGAGGCGAGGTAGGAGGGGGAGAGAGAGAGGCGAGGTAGGAGGGAGAGAGTGAGGGACGAGGTAGGAGGGAGAGAGAGGGACGAGGTAGGAGGGAGAGAGAGAGAGGCGAGGTAGGAGGGAGAGAGAGAGAGGCGAGGTAGGAGGGAGAGAGAGAGAGGCGAGGTAGGAGGGAGAGAGAGAGAGGCGAGGTAGGGGGGAGAGAGAGAGGCGAGGTAGGAGGGAGAGAGAGAGAGGCGAGGTAGGAGGGAGAGAGAGAGAGGCGAGGTAGGGGGGAGAGAGAGAGGCGAGGTAGGAGGGAGAGAGAGAGAGGCGAGGTAGGGGGGAGAGAGAGAGGCGAGGTAGGAGGGAGAGAGAGAGAGGCGAGGTAGGGGGGAGAGAGAGAGAGAGGCGAGGTAGGGGAGAGAGAGAGACGAGGTAGGAGGGAGGGAGAGAGGCGAGGTAGGAGGGGGGGAGAGAGGCGAGGTAGGAGGGGGGAGAGAGAGAGAGGCGAGGTAGGAGGGGGGGGAGAGAGAGAGAGAGGCGAGGTAGGAGGGAGGGGGAGAGGCGAGGTAGGAGGGAGGGGGAGAGGCGAGGTAGGAGGGAGAGAGAGAGGCGAGGTAGGGGGGGAGAGAGAGAGGCGAGGTAGGGGGGAGAGAGAGGCGAGGTAGGAGGGAGAGAGAGGCGAGGTAGGAGGGGGGGAGAGAGGCGAGGTAGGAGGGGGGAGAGAGGCGAGGGAGGGGGGAGAGAGGCGAGGTAGGGGGAGAGAGGCGAGGTAGGGGGGAGGGAGGGAGAGGCGAGGTAGGAGGGAGGGGGAGAGGCGAGGTAGGGGGGAGAGAGAGAGAGGCGAGGTAGGAGGGAGAGAGAGAGGCGAGGTAGGGGGGAGAGAGAGAGGCGAGGTAGGGGGGAGAGAGAGAGGCGAGGTAGGAGGGGGGGAGAGAGGCGAGGTAGGGGGGAAAGAGAGAGAGGCGAGGTAGGAGGGAAAGAGAGAGAGGCGAGGTAGGAGGGAGAGAGAGAGAGGCGAGGTAGGAGGGAGAGAGAGAGGCGAGGTAGGGGGGAGAGAGAGAGAGAGGCGAGGTAGGAGGGGGAGAGAGAGAGGCGAGGTAGGAGGGAGAGAGTGAGGGACGAGGTAGGAGGGAGAGAGAGGGACGAGGTAGGAGGGAGAGAGAGAGAGGCGAGGTAGGAGGGAGAGAGAGGGACGAGGTAGGAGGGAGAGAGAGAGAGGCGAGGTAGGAGGGAGAGAGAGAGAGGCGAGGTAGGAGGGAGAGAGAGAGAGGCGAGGTAGGAGGGAGAGAGAGAGAGGCGAGGTAGGAGGGAGAGAGAGAGAGGCGAGGTAGGAGGGAGAGAGAGAGAGGCGAGGTAGGGGGGAGAGAGAGAGGCGAGGTAGGAGGGAGAGAGAGAGAGGCGAGGTAGGGGGGGAGAGAGAGAGGCGAGGTAGGAGGGAGAGAGAGAGAGGCGAGGTAGGGGGGAGAGAGAGAGAGAGGCGAGGTAGGGGAGAGAGAGAGACGAGGTAGGAGGGAGGGAGAGAGGCGAGGTAGGAGGGGGGGAGAGAGGCGAGGTAGGAGGGGGGAGAGAGAGAGAGGCGAGGTAGGAGGGGGGGGGAGAGAGAGAGAGGCGAGGTAGGAGGGAGGGGGAGAGGCGAGGTAGGAGGGAGGGGGAGAGGCGAGGTAGGAGGGAGAGAGAGAGGCGAGGTAGGGGGGAGAGAGAGAGGCGAGGTAGGGGGGAGAGAGAGAGGCGAGGTAGGAGGGAGAGAGAGGCGAGGTAGGAGGGGGGGAGAGAGGCGAGGTAGGAGGGGGGGAGAGAGGCGAGGGAGGGGGAGAGAGGCGAGGTAGGGGGAGAGAGGCGAGGTAGGGGGGAGGGAGGGAGAGGCGAGGTAGGGGGGAGGGAGGGAGAGGCGAGGTAGGAGGGAGGGGGAGAGGCGAGGTAGGGGGGAGAGAGAGAGAGGCGAGGTAGGAGGGAGAGAGAGAGGCGAGGTAGGGGGGAGAGAGAGAGGCGAGGTAGGGGGGAGAGAGAGAGGCGAGGTAGGAGGGGGGGAGAGAGGCGAGGTAGGGGGGAAAGAGAGAGAGGCGAGGTAGGAGGGAAAGAGAGAGAGGCGAGGTAGGAGGGAGAGAGAGAGAGGCGAGGTAGGAGGGAGAGAGAGAGGCGAGGTAGGGGGGAGAGAGAGAGAGAGGCGAGGTAGGAGGGGGAGAGAGAGGCGAGGTAGGAGGGGGGGAGAGAGGCGAGGTAGGGGGGAGGGAGGGAGAGGCGAGGTAGGGGGGAGGGAGGGAGAGGCGAGGTAGGAGGGAGGGGGAGAGGCGAGGTAGGGGGGAGAGAGAGAGAGGCGAGGTAGGAGGGAGAGAGAGAGGCGAGGTAGGGGGGAGAGAGAGAGGCGAGGTAGGGGGGAGAGAGAGAGGCGAGGTAGGAGGGGGGGGAGAGAGGCGAGGTAGGGGGGAAAGAGAGAGAGGCGAGGTAGGAGGGAAAGAGAGAGAGGCGAGGTAGGAGGGAGAGAGAGAGAGGCGAGGTAGGAGGGAGAGAGAGAGGCGAGGTAGGGGGGAGAGAGAGAGAGAGGCGAGGTAGGAGGGGGAGAGAGAGAGGCGAGGTAGGAGGGAGAGAGTGAGGGACGAGGTAGGAGGGAGAGAGAGGGACGAGGTAGGAGGGAGAGAGAGAGAGGCGAGGTAGGAGGGAGAGAGAGGGACGAGGTAGGAGGGAGAGAGAGAGAGGCGAGGTAGGAGGGAGAGAGAGAGAGGCGAGGTAGGAGGGAGAGAGAGAGAGGCGAGGTAGGAGGGAGAGAGAGAGAGGCGAGGTAGGAGGGAGAGAGAGAGAGGCGAGGTAGGGGGGAGAGAGAGAGAGGCGAGGTAGGAGGGAGAGAGAGAGAGGCGAGGTAGGAGGGAGAGAGAGAGAGGCGAGGTAGGAGGGAGAGAGAGAGAGGCGAGGTAGGAGGGAGAGAGAGAGAGGCGAGGTAGGGGGGAGAGAGAGAGGCGAGGTAGGAGGGAGAGAGAGAGGCGAGGTAGGGGGGAGAGAGAGAGAGAGAGGCGAGGTAGGGGGGAGAGAGAGAGACGAGGTAGGAGGGAGGGAGAGAGGCGAGGTAGGAGGGGGGGGAGAGAGGCGAGGTAGGAGGGGGGAGAGAGAGAGAGGCGAGGTAGGAGGGGGGGAGAGAGAGAGAGGCGAGGTAGGAGGGAGGGGGAGAGGCGAGGTAGGAGGGAGAGAGAGGGGCGAGGTAGGGGGGAGAGAGAGAGGCGAGGTAGGGGGGGGAGAGAGACAGACTAACATTCATGTCCCAGAACAATAGTCACTGTAGAAAGAGGAACACCAGCAGTGTGTGTGTGTGTGTGTGTGTGTGTGTACCTGGTATCATCTTTATAGCTGTATTAACCTCCTTCCAGTTGTGAGTGTGTTCAAACTTCCAGTCCAGAAGGAAGTTACTGTTGTCTGTTACCACCGGACCCTGAGTAACAATCAGAATACTGGATATCTCACTCATATATAATAAATGACCAATGAGAATGCTTTCCTCTCACGTACAGTATATGTCACTAATTCAACCTCCTTGTTATTGCAGTGGTTCATTCAGGTCATTTGTTGTGTATTATAGAGAATATAAAAGTGTAAATTAACAGGTATTAGCAGATTATTATCATTAACAGGCTTTAACAGTGTAGAGTACATAAAGCATGACATTTACTACAGGAAGAGTTATACATGCAGTACACTCAAACTATTCAGACCCCTTGACTTTTTCCATATTGTTACATTATAGCCTGTTTTCCCCCTCATTAATACACACACACACACACACACACACACACACAATACCCCATAATGACAAAGCAAAAACAGGTTTTTAGATTTTTTGGACTGAAATATCACATTTACATAAGTATTCAGACCATTTTACTCAGTACTTTGTTGAAGCACCTTTGGCAGCGATTAAAAGCCTGGAGTCTTCTTGGATATGACGCTACAAGCTTGGCACACCTGTATTTGGGGAGTTTCTCCCATTCTTCTCTGCAGATCCTCTCAAGCTCTGTCAGGTTGGATGGGGAGCGTCGCTGCACAGCTATTTTCAGGTCTCTCCAGAGATGTTCGATCAGGTTCAAGTCCGGGCTCAGAGACTTGTCCCGAGGCCACTCCTGCGTTGTCTTGGCTGTATGCTTAGGGTCGTTGTCCTGTTGGAAGGTGAACCTTCACCCCAGTCTGAGGTCCTGAGCGCTCTGGAGCAGGTTTTCATCAAGGATCTCTCTGTACTTTGCTCCGTTCATCTTTCCCTCGATCCTAACTAGTCTCCCTGCCACTGAAAAACATCCCCACAGCATGATGCTGCCACCACCATGCTTCACCTGTAGGGATGGTGCCAGGTTTCCTCCAGACGTGACGGTTGGCATTCAGGCCAAAGAGTTCAATCTTGGTTTCATCAGACCAGAGAATCTTGTTTCTTTAGGTGCCTTTTGGCAAACTCCAAGCGGGCTGTCATGTGCCTTTTACTGAGGAGTGGCTTCCGTCTGGCCACTCTACCATAAAGGCCTGATTGGTGGAGTGCTGTAGAGATGATTGTCTTTCTGGAAGCTTCTCCCATCTCCACAGAGGAACTCTGGAGCGCTGTCAGAGTGACCATCTGGTTCTTGGTCACCTCCCTGACCAAGGCCCTTCTCTTGCTCAGTTTGGCCGGGCGGCCAGCTCTAGGAAGAGTCTTGGTGGTTCCAAACTTCTTCCATTTAAGAATGATGGAGGCCACTTTGTTCTTGGGGACCTTCAATGCTGCAGAAATGTTTTGGTACCCTTCCCCAGATCTGTGCCTTGACACAATCCTGTGTCGGAGCTCTACGGACAATTCCTTCGACCTCATAGCTTGGTTTTTACTCTGACATGCACTATCAACTGTGGGACCTTATATAGACAGGTGTGTGCCTTTCCAAATCATGTCCAATTAATTGAATTTACCACAGGTGGACTCCAATCAAGTTGTAGAAACATCAAGGATGATCAATGGAAACAGGATGCACCTGAGCTCAATTTCAAGTCTCATAGGGCGGCAGGTAGCTTAGTGGTTAAGAGCGTTGTGCCAGTAACCGAAAGGTCGCTGGTTCTAATCCCCGAGCCGACTAGGTGAAAAATCTGTCGATGTGCCCTTGAGCAAGGCACTTAACCCTAATTGCTCCTGTAAGTCGCTCTGGATAAGAGCGTCTGCTAAATGACCAATTATTTATTTATTATTTATAGCAAACCTGTTTTTGCTTTGTCATTATGGTGTATTGTGTGCAGACTGAGGAAAAAAGTATATTTAATCAATTTTAGAATAAGGCTGTAACGTAACAAAATGTGGAAAAAAGTCAAGGGGTCTGAATACTTTCCGAAGGCACTGTATAGAGTTAGTTCTCCCATTGACTCACAGCTTTACTGATGGCCATGCGGAGCACTGCCTCCCCTCCGAACCGCTTGGCTATCGCCCTGGAGACGGGGATGTAGGCCATAGGGATGACTTCTATAGGAACACCCTTCTTCCACTGCTGGCCCAGGGCCGAGGAGTCCTTCCTGAGGTGGGGACACACCAAGTGTACAGGGCTCAACATTCAGGTACATTTTCCAGGAGAACACCGGGTCAAAATTTGACGGGAAAGCAGATGATGCGTGCATAATTTCAATAGCAGGTGATTTTCTCTTTCATTTGTGGGCTGAGCAAGTAGCCTACACAGGGTTCAAACAGACATTGTCAAGTCAAATTCAAGGGCATTTTCAAGCACTTCATTGTAAGAAGGGTTTCCAGGCCTGCAGTGGAATCCTCTGAGGTTTCTTTGTATTTTTAACCTCTATGATACTTTAGCCAATCAAAGACCTTACCATTTCAAGGCACTATGCAATTACAGGAGAACACACCTAAAGTCAGCGATGACGATGAAGTGTTTGGCGCAGCCGGCTACAATCTTCTCCTGAGTCAGACAGCCTCTAGCAGAGAGAGGAGAGGGGGGGCAGACAGAGACAAAGATAACTGATGAGATGGTCATGTATGGAGACTGGCAGCATGGATGGGAACAGGCTAGTCTAGAGCCTGGTAGCATGGATGGGGACAGGCTAGTCTAGAGCCTGGTAGCATGGATGGGGACAGGCTAGTCTAGAACATGACTGTAGTCAGGGAGACTGGCAGCATGGATGGGGACAGGCTAGTCTAGAACATGACTGTAGTCAGGGAGACTGGCAGCATGGATGGGAACAGGCTAGTCTAGAACATGACTGTAGTCAGGGAGACTGGCAGCATGGATGGGAACAGGCTAGTCTAGAGCCTGGTAGCATGGATGGGGACAGGCTAGTCTAGAACATGACTGTAGTCAGGGAGACTGGCAGCATGGATGGGAACAGGCTAGTCTAGAACATGACTGTAGTCAGGGAGACTGGCAGCATGGATGGGAACAGGCTAGTCTAGAACATGACTGTAGTCAGGGAAACTGGCAGCATGGATGGGAACAGGCTAGTCTAGAGCCTGGTAGCATGGATGGGGACAGGCTAGTCTAGAGACTGGTAGCATGGATGGGGACAGGCTAGTCTAGAGACTGGTAGCATGGATGGGGACAGGCTAGTCTAGAGCCTGGTAGCATGGATGGGGACAGGCTAGTCTAGAGACTGGTAGCATGGATGGGGACAGGCTAGTCTAGAGACTGGTAGCATGGATGGGGACAGGCTAGTCTAGAGCCTGGTAGCATGGATGGGGACAGGCTAGTCTAGAACATGACTGTAGTCAGGGAGACTGGCAGCATGGATGGGAACAGGCTAGTCTAGAACATGACTGTAGTCAGGGAGACTGGCAGCATGGATGGGAACAGGCTAGTCTAGAACATGACTGTAGTCAGGGAGACTGGCAGCATGGATGGGAACAGGCTAGTCTAGAACATGACTGTAGTCAGGGAGACTGGCAGCATGGATGGGAACAGGCTAGTCTAGAACATGACTGTAGTCAGGGAGACTGGCAGCATGGATGGGAACAGGCTAGTCTAGAGCCTGGTAGCATGGATGGGGACAGGCTAGTCTAGAGACTGGTAGCATGGATGGGGACAGGCTAGTCTAGAGACTGGTAGCATGGATGGGGACAGGCTAGTCTAGAGCCTGGTAGCATGGATGGGGACAGGCTAGTCTAGAACATGACTGTAGTCAGGGAGACTGGCAGCATGGATGGGAACAGGCTAGTCTAGAACATGACTGTAGTCAGGGAGACTGGCAGCATGGATGGGAACAGGCTAGTCTAGAGCCTGGTAGCATGGATGGGGACAGGCTAGTCTAGAACATGACTGTAGTCAGGGAGACTGGTAGCATGGATGGGAACAGGCTAGTCTAGAACCTGGTAGCATGGATGGGGACAGGCTAGTCTAGAGCCTGGTAGCATGGATGGGAACAGGCTAGTCTAGAGCCTGGTAGCATGGATGGGAACAGGCTAGTCTAGAGCCTGGTAGCATGGATGGGAACAGGCTAGTCTAGAGCCTGGTAGCATGGATGGGAACAGGCTAGTCTAGAGCCTGGTAGCATGGATGGGAACAGGCTAGTCTAGAGCCTGGTAGCATGGATGGGGACAGGCTAGTCTAGAACATGACTGTAGTCAGGGAGACTGGCAGCATGGATGGGAACAGGCTAGTCTAGAGCCTGGTAGCATGGATGGGGACAGGCTAGTCTAGAGCCTGGTAGCATGGATGGGAACAGGCTAGTCTAGAACATGACTGTAGTCAGGGAGACTGGCAGCATGGATGGGAACAGGCTAGTCTAGAGCCTGGTAGCATGGATGGGGACAGGCTAGTCTAGAGCCTGGTAGCATGGATGGGAACAGGCTAGTCAGGAGACTGGCAGCATGGATGGGAACAGGCTAGTCTAGAACATGACTGTAGTCAGGGAGACTGGCAGCATGGATGGGAACAGGCTAGTCTAGAGCCTGGTAGCATGGATGGGGACAGGCTAGTCTAGAGCCTGGTAGCATGGATGGGGACAGGCTAGTCTAGAGCCTGGTAGCATGGATGGGGACAGGCTAGTCTAGAACCTGGTAGCATGGATGGGGACAGGCTAGTCTAGAACATGACTGTAGTCAGGGAGACTGGCAGCATGGATGGGAACAGGCTAGTCTAGAACATGACTGTAGTCAGGGAGACTGGCAGCATGGATGGGAACAGGCTAGTCTAGAGCCTGGTAGCATGGATGGGGACAGGCTAGTCTAGAGACTGGTAGCATGGATGGGGACAGGCTAGTCTAGAGCCTGGTAGCATGGATGGGGACAGGCTAGTCTAGAGACTGGTAGCATGGATGGGGACAGGCTAGTCTAGAGCCTGGTAGCATGGATGGGGACGGGCTAGTCTAGAGCCTGGTAGCATGGATGGGGACAGGCTAGTCTAGAGCCTGGTAGCATGGATGGGAACAGGCTAGTCTAGAACATGACTGTAGTCAGGGAGACTGGCAGCATGGATGGGAACAGGCTAGTCTAGAACATGACTGTAGTCAGGGAGACTGGCAGCATGGATGGGAACAGGCTAGTCTAGAGCCTGGTAGCATGGATGGGGACAGGCTAGTCTAGAGCCTGGTAGCATGGATGGGGACAGGCTAGTCTAGAACATGACTGTAGTCAGGGAGACTGGCAGCATGGATGGGAACAGGCTAGTCTAGAACATGACTGTAGTCAGGGAGACTGGCAGCATGGATGGGAACAGGCTAGTCTAGAACATGACTGTAGTCAGGGAGACTGGCAGCATGGATGGGAACAGGCTAGTCTAGAGCCTGGTAGCATGGATGGGGACAGGCTAGTCTAGAGCCTGGTAGCATGGATGGGGACAGGCTAGTCTAGAACATGACTGTAGTCAGGGAGACTGGCAGCATGGATGGGAACAGGCTAGTCTAGAGCCTGGTAGCATGGATGGGAACAGGCTAGTCTAGAGACTGGTAGCATGGATGGGGACAGGCTAGTCTAGAGCCTGGTAGCATGGATGGGAACAGGCTAGTCTAGAACATGACTGTAGTCAGGGAGACTGGCAGCATGGATGGGAACAGGCTAGTCTAGAACATGACTGTAGTCAGGGAGACTGGCAGCATGGATGGGGACAGGCTAGTCTAGAGCCTGGTAGCATGGATGGGGACAGGCTAGTCTAGAACATGACTGTAGTCAGGGAGACTGGCAGCATGGATGGGAACAGGCTAGTCTAGAGCCTGGTAGCATGGATGGGAACAGGCTAGTCTAGAGCCTGGTAGCATGGATGGGAACAGGCTAATCTAGAACATGACTGTAGTCAGGGAGACTGGCAGCATGGATGGGAACAGGCTAGTCTAGAACATGACTGTAGTCAGGGAGACTGGTAGCATGGATGGGAACAGGCTAGTCTAGAGCCTGGTAGCATGGATGGGGACAGGCTAGTCTAGAGACTGGTAGCATGGATGGGGACAGGCTAGTCTAGAGCCTGGTAGCATGGATGGGAACAGGCTAGTCTAGAGCCTGGTAGCATGGATGGGAACAGGCTAGTCTAGAACCTGGTAGCATGGATGGGAACAGGCTAGTCTAGAACCTGGTAGCATGGATGGGAACAGGCTAGTCTAGAGCCTGGTAGCATGGATGGGAACAGGCTAGTCTAGACAGGCAGAAGCTTCTTACCCTCCTCCTTTGATGAGTGTGAGAGCTGCATCCACCTCGTCTGCCCCGTCAATGGCCACGTCCAGCTGGGAGGGGTTAAGAGGTCACCAGAGGTCAAACAGAATACTGCTGACAATAACACATTATACAGGACAAACTTCTAAACACATACTAACTCGACATTTCCTAAAGAACGTGTCAAACTTTGGAGGACATGTAACATATAATTCAATTTTAAATAGATCAAAGTGCTAAACGCTGCTAACCAACATTAAGACTACAGTACCTCTGGGTTTCTATCCAGATCAGACAGGGTCAGACCACGCTGCAGAATCAACTGACGAGCCTGGAGGAGAGTAAGACAATGAGTGTTCATGTTTAGTCCCATCCGTCAGATTAGAGTCATCTCTGTAGAATACGGGACACACACTCACCTGGAAGGAGGTGGGGACACACACTATGTTGAGCTTCTCCTGACGAACTCTCTCCGCTGGAACACACAGTTAGAGCACAGTTTCAAGTCATAATCACGAGAGAGGACGGTGTATTTGGAAAGGTTCAACGATCAGCCCTTTGTGGATGAATAAAGTACTACCTATAAATCAACCGGTAGGCTAACAGTGTGTATCCTCACCTAGTCTGTCTACAGCATACACGATGGTGGATCCACTGCCCACTCCAACTACCTGGTTGTTCTGTGATGGGAGGAAGGAGGAAATACAAGTAACAGCCAGTTCACGTGATCATAGGACACCCTGGTGAAGAGCGCTCGTCTGTCCCAACGTTGGTTATTAGGTTTTGCATCGGAGCTCCGAGAGTGAGACTCTCCTTTTCTTTTTTCAGGTGTTCTACTCTGTTAGCCAGCACCTCTCCTAAACAGGTGTTCTACTCTGTTAGCCAGCACCTCTCCTAAACAGGTGTTCTACTCTGCTAGCCAGCACCTCTCCTAAACAGGTGTTCTACTCCGCTAGCCAGCACCTCTCCTAAACAGGTGTTTTTACTAGGATTAAAATGTCAGGAATTGTGAAAAACTGAGTTTAAATGTATTTGGCTAAGGTGTATGTAAACTTCTGACTTCAACTGTATATAAATAATCCAGTTTATTTTGTAACTCAATCCGTTCCATATTCTCCTCCCCCGAGAGGCTGGCTGGGGACCTCATCTTAATGATGACCTTTTCCTCCTCAGCTCTTCTGGTCTCAGCAAGATTACTACCAGATTTTCTAAGGTATTTGGCCACTTCAAATATAAAAAGAGCTCCGTTCTTGCAATAAGATTTTTTCTTCACAACCCCTTTCCCAAACCTCAAACTTAACTGTATCATTATGTAATAAGGAGCTATTTAGCTTCCAGTAGGATGCTCTTCCAAGGCTAGTATCATGGGTAAATATTTTAACATCAATGCTCCTATGGTCTGTGCCGGGGAGTAGTACAAATACTTGTAGTAACATACTATCAATACATTTCTATACAAGGCAAAAATCTATTCTGGACCGTCTGGCACTTGTTTTGTAACTCCAAGTGAATGATCTGTCGGCCAGAAACCTCTCTCCATATATCAGTAAGAACAAACTTTTCCATAGAAAGTATTACACCCAAATTCTGATTGGTTAGCCTACCCGGGGGCCATCTATCAGTTGAATTATCTCTAGTAAATGTTAAAGTCCCCTCCTATCAATAATAACGAATTGTGAAATGTAGATAAGCAATGAAGTATATGTTTCTCTGGATATTCAAGCTACTCTGCATTCTCCTGTTTGGTGTTTACAGTAATGAACGTAATGTCATTGTAACTGATCACAAGACAAATAAAGTCACAGTCCGAGTGTAGAACATTACCACCAAAGGTATTTTTCGTTGTAATGACCCCAGCGGAGCGTTCAGAGCCACGGGAAAGCCAAATATCGTTGCCCCACTGTGACTTCTAGAAGTCGGCTTCAGCAGAAATTGAGTGCGACTCTTGAAAAAAACAAAAATATGTTCAAAGTTGTTTATAAGGTATTGCGCTTCACATATCTAGCCAGATAGACCCCTTTCCTCTAGCCAGACAGACCCCTTTCCTCTAGCCAGACAGACCCCTTTCCTCTAGCCAGACAGACCCCTTTCCTCTAGCCAGACAGACCCCTTTCCGCTAGCCAGACAGACCCCTTTCCGCTAGCCAGACAGACCCCTTTCCTCTAGCCAGACAGACCCCTTTCCTCTAGCCAGACAGACCCCTTTCCTCTAGCCAGACAGACCCCTTTCCGCTAGCCAGACAGACCCCTTTCCGCTAGCCAGACAGACCCCTTTCCTCTAGCCAGACAGACCCCTTTCCTCTAGCCAGATAGACCCCTTTCCTCTAGCCAGACAGACCCCTTTCCGCTAGCCAGACAGACCCCTTTCCGCTAGCCAGACAGACCCCTTTCCGCTAGCCAGACAGACCCCTTCCCGCTAGCCAGACAGACCCCTTTCCGCTAGCCAGACAGACCCCTTTCCGCTAGCCAGACAGACCCCTTTCCGCTAGCCAGACAGACCCCTTTCCGCTAGCCAGACAGACCCCTTTCCGCTAGCCAGACAGACCCCTTTCCGCTAGCCAGACAGACCCCTTTCCGCTAGCCAGACAGACCCCTTTCCGCTAGCCAGACAGACCCCTTTCCGCTAGCCAGACAGACCCCTTTCCTCTAGCCAGACAGACCCCTTTCCGCTAGCCAGACAGACCCCTTTCCGCTAGCCAGACAGACCCCTTTCCGCTAGCCAGACAGACCCCTTTCCGCTAGCCAGACAGACCCCTTTCCTCTAGCCAGACAGACCCCTTTCCGCTAGCCAGACAGACCCCTTTCCTCTAGCCAGACAGACCCCTTTCCGCTAGCCAGACAGACCCCTTTCCGCTAGCCAGACAGACCCCTTTCCTCTAGCCAGACAGACCCCTTTCCGCTAGCCAGACAGACCCCTTTCCAGGACACCACACACTGACGCGCACGACTCTTTGCGGCAGTAAGAAAACCATCTGCACCCATTTACATTTGTATCACTTCTAAACAAAATAACCTTTGGGGGTTCTCATACGCTTACAATGGTGTTTTGATTATTGCTTTAACAGTCGCTAAGATTATATTTGGTTGTGATCTTTGCAAAATAAAAATGTTGGATGCAGCCGTTGTTAGCTATAATACTAACGCTCATTGATATAGGTTGTAGCAAAAGCTAACCAAAGAGCCATTCTACATTTCAGTCATTTAGCAGACGCTCTTATCCAGAGCGACTTACAGTTAGTGAGTGCATAATTCTTTTCTCTTCTTCACACTGGCCCCCCGTGGGAATCGAACCCACAACCCTGGCGTTGCAAGCGCCATGCTCTACCAACTGAGCTACACGGGGCCCATTCTACTGGTTGAAGTGTTTTTTTAGTATAATGCAGTTGATTTGCGATGATGACACATTACATTAAGCAGGACATTCATACGAGCCTGAAAATCCAATTATAATCCAAAAGTATTGTGAAATGCCTCATAAGCAACATGTAAATAGAGGCTTTTCTTGCCGTCTTTCTAGAAGTCCCCCTTGTTCTGCCACCAACTTCCGAGCATGGCCCTCGTGTGGCAATGTTTGCAAACAGGAAGGGATCTAGCTAGCAAGTCAGTGAATGATAGTTGTGCAGCTTTGTTTTGGTCATGTTCACTTTCTATTCTCAACGCTGTTAGGAATGATGGCAACAAGGTTTACCAGAGATTCTTACAGATAAATCCATGTTTATTCATTATAGATTTAGAGACCTTAACTATAAAATCACCCACAGCCACAAGGCTTAGCTACAAGATCTCCACAACTAAATGTTAGCCTTGCTAGCTACATAAGAAGAGAGCTGAAGTTGAATATGGGGTCAACATAGCGACAACATAAATGAACCTGTGTAGCATACCGTCTACCTGGCTGGCACAAGGACATGGCTGCGCTAACTAGCTAACTAGCTAACTGGAGTTGTACACGTTATGGCTACTTCCTAGCGTTTTAGTGGTACGTTATTAAATGTCGATGTCCTAGCCACTACTAGCCAGCCAACTAGCTGTTTAGCATCAGCATGGCCCCCACATTTAAAAGGGCATCCCAAATTGAGTATGATAGCTAACTTAGCTATCTGCTTTTTTTTTTTTAAACGGCCCCCACCACAGTTAGCTATATTTAATTTACTGTCAACACAATACCAGTTCTCTTACCTGAACATGGTTATCCACCGCAGCGTAGCCTGCTAGTTTCTTTGCCTCTTCTGCCATGCCGTCTCTGTCGCTGGGACTCCTAAACAGACACACGTGGGTCAGGTTGTGGGTGAACGGACTCCCTTTCTTCGATATTGCGGAACTATGGCCAGCTGCTGCAGAGAGGAGGGTGGGACCGATCCACCTCTGGAGTATCATAGCCCTGCCCAGCGACAAGACAAGCCACAGCCTCCTTCAAGGACGGACAAATTCACGATATGCTGCAAAATAAGCGTTGTATGTTGTTGTTGTTGTTGTTGTTGTTGTTGTTGTTGTTGAGTCCGTTGTCCTTGTGCCGCTTGACCAACGCGGTAAAGCCACTGAACTGTTAACATAACTTTACATGTAGATCTGAGAATCTGTGTGCAGGTCGCTCCCTCGACTAGTGCTGCGTTCAACGTCCCAACATCCCTGAACGGTTTAAAACTGTTCGTTCATTAAAAGGGACAGTCTGTACGTTTCCCAGTAATTTCAATCAAGGATAAATGCCCCTTGATTTGGAAGTTTTGTTGTTGTTATAGGTTAAAGTTGCGCTATGCAGAAATCGCGCCACCATTTCCTGGGTGCTAAAACTCATCGTTTGTCTAATTTCAGTTTATTTGACAAAATAAGCAAGTATAGTAAAGAGGATCATTGTACCATCTAAACCGCTGTGAAATATATTTTCCATAACCCAAAATATTGTTGTTTTAGCTGTCTGGAAGTGAATGTTTCTCAAACAAAACTTAAGAACAGGAAGCAGTGGTCCCATGTAGCTCAGTTTGTAGAGCATGGCGCTTGCAACGGCAGGGTTGTGGGTTCGATTCCCACGGGGGGCCAGTTTGAAAAAATGTATGCACTCACTAACTGTAAGGAGCGTCTGCTAAATGACGTAAAATTAAGCATAGATATAGCACACATAGAACAGGTCCACCGCTTCTTAGACTTGCTTTCGAGTAGAATGATAGATCTATAACTCAGATTTCTATGTGAATTTGGTGGGGTTGGCCAAAAAGTTACATATAGAGCCCCACAGTGGAGATGTCATAATACCCATAAAGCCTAGCTGTTAAACAGGGAAATGGTTCCAATAATTTTTCCCATAGGGAATTTTAGAAACACTTAAAATAAGGGCTGTGTTTGTGTAAATCTCTCTTGGATAAGGTGACTGTTAAAAACAGTAATGTTCTCATCGAATGTAGGCTAATTCTTTGAGCACTTCAAACATATATTTCATAAAAATCAAGTGATATTTGTGAAAATGTCACAGGACGAATTAGCTCCATTCTTTACATTATTGTAGTGTGAATTCAGAAAAATTGGGACAGTTTTTTCATTTCAGTCTTCTGTTACCTCTTTTGACATCTATCCACAGGGGCGCAACTTTGGTTTTAGAAGTGGGGGGGACATAACCTGGCAGTAGGTCTGGGGGTCCTCCCTCGACATCTATCCACAGGGGCGCAACTTTGGTTTTAGAAGTGGGGGGGACATAACCTGGCAGTAGGTCTGGGGGTCCTCCCTCAACATCTATCCACAGGGGCGCAACTTTGGTATTAGAAGTGGGGGGGACATAACCTGGCAGTAGGTCTGGGGGTCCTCCCTCAGAATGTTTTGGGGCATCTAAAGCTCATTTCCTGCATTTCTACTGGGGCTTCCCCGACAAAAAAATAAATAATCTTGTTCGACCAAAAGTAGTCTTTTCTAGGCTATATGTAATGAACTTGTCTGATGCTTTAAGCATGCTGTTTGATTAAATAATTAAGACACACAAATGACTTGAGGGAGCCAGAGATCAAGATAGCCTAACCAGAAGAAGAAGAAAAAATCATATAAATCACATTGGCTACGCCTGTCTGCAACGAACTTGAAATGTATCAACTATCAACTGGGTCGCCCGAAACTCTCGCTAGCAAACTTGAAACATTGTATAAAATATTCTGGGCCCTCAGAGTTTCCCGTGCCAGTGAGCTCAGGACAGACACAGCTGTAGGCTATTTGTGCAAGGGATAAGAAGTAATCAGGTATTTTATGACGTTTCCACTGGATCACAGCATTACATTTTTCCCTCTATGCCGAGCGATTATTGAAACGGAGAGAGCTGGAAATATTGTTCAAATACCTTGAGGAACTATTGTCATTTTCAATTGATTCTAAAAGCAGACTTAGTTTACTTGCTGTTTGAGGTGAAGAAACATTACTTTGAGAAGCTCCACAGTTCATTAGTGGTGGTGAGTTAAGACCATCATAAATACTATCAGATCCCCAAGCTCTGCAGTTCATTAGTGGTGGTGAGTTAAGACCATCATAAATACTATCAGATCCCCAAGCTCTGCAGTTCATTAGTGGTGGTGAGTTAAGACCATCATAAATACTATCAGATCCCCAAGCTCTGCAGTTCATTAGTGGTGGTGTGTTAAGACCATCATAAATACTATCAGATCCCCAAGCTCTGCAGTTCATTAGTGGTGGTGAGTTAAGACCATCATAAATACTATCAGATCCCCAAGCTCTGCAGTTCATTAGTGGTGGTGTGTTAAGACCATCATAAATACTATCAGATCCCCAAGCTCTGCAGTTCATTAGTGGTGGTGAGTTAAGACCATCAGAAATACTATCAGATCCCCAAGCTCTGCAGTTCATTAGTGGTGGTGAGTTAAGACCATCAGAAATACTATCAGATCCCCAAGCTCTGCAGTTCATTAGTGGTGGTGAGTTAAGACAATCAGAAATACTATCAGACATCCCCATCTAGGCACATTTGTAGGCCTACATTTGCACGCAGGCCAGGTAGACTAATCCTACTTCTAATTATATGTAATCAGGTGCGCGTCCTTACCCAACAGTGACAGGAGCATTTCAAACAAAAGACAATCAATAAATCGACAAAACTCATAAATGCAATTAAATAAACCAAAACGTGTTTGTCACAAGTGTAGCATAGGTTGTGAGTTCTGCAAAACACATGTCCAATCCGACAATGAGAACGGTAAATAACTGTAATAATAATATATTGAATGCATTAAAATAAATTACCGTAACCAAACAAACATTGCAGATGATAAATGATGGTAATTAACGATAATGTAGGCTACTACTGGTGATATACAACACATTGGAAAAGTATTCAGACCCTTTGACTTTTTCCACATTTTGTTACGTTACAGCCTTATTCTAAAATTGATTACATTATTTTTTCCCTCATCAATCTACACACAATACCCCATAATGACAAAGCAAAAACAGGTTTGCTATGAGACTCGAAATTGAGCTCAGGTGCATCCTGTTTCCATTGATCATCCTTGAGATGTTTCTACAACTTGACTGGAGTCCACCTGTGGTAAATTGAATTGATTGGACATGATTTGGAAAGGCACACACCTGTCTATATGAGGTCCCACAGTTGACAGTGCATGTCAGAGCAAAAACCAAGCCATGAGGTTGAAGGAATTGTCCGTAGAGCTCCGAGACAGGATTGTGTCGAGGCACAGATCTGGGGAACTATGTAGAACACCTTGTGTTGTGTTTCCTCTGTTACGTTATGAACCAACTCTAGTATGCCCAGTTTGTCATTTATCGACTTCAACAGGTCGCTTTCCACACTTACCAGTCCCAGTGGTGAAAAGCATAAATCATCTGTATCAGTCGAGGAGTCGCGTATCCTCTTGGGGATTGATTCTCCTCGTTTATCTTCCGTCATGTTTGGGTGTTGCGTGTTTTTGTAATATTTGTCGATACATTTCTCTAGCCTTATAATTAGTTTTGTGTTATTATCCAGATTGAATGTTTTCCCCCTCGAATATATGAAATGTTAATATTTAGTCTAACTTACTGATATTGAACATTATGTTTTTATCTTGAGGTGATTTGTACCGCTGTGTATTCAATACGCCATCTTGTATTTCTCTGTTCTGATATTGTCACGCCCTGACCTAGAGAACTATTGGTGTGTGTCTCCAGTCCAGTACGGCCCGTGCCTGCTCCTCGCACCAAACCAGTGGTGCCCAGTCCAGCTCCGGTCAGCGGTTCTACTCCGGAGCCAGGGCAGTCCGCTCCACCGGGGTCCAGTCCAGCTCCGGTCAGCGGTTCTACTCCGGAGCCAGGGCAGTCCGCTCCACCGGGGTCCAGTCCAGCTCCGGTCAGCGGTTCTACTCCGGAGCCAGGGCAGTCTGCTCCACCGGTGCCTAGTCCAGCTCCGGTCAGCGGTTCTACTCCGGAGCCAGGGCAGTCCGCTCCACCGGGGTCCAGTCCAGCTCCGGTCAGCGGTTCTACTCTGGAGCCAGGGCAGTCTGCTCCACCGGTGCCCAGTCCAGCTCCGGTCAGCGGTTCTACTCCGGAGCCAGGGCAGTCTGCTCCACCGGTGCCCAGTCCAGCTCCGGTCAGCGGTTCTACTCCGGAGCCAGGGCAGTCTGCTCCACCGGTGCCCAGTCCAGCTCCGGTCAGCGGTTCTACTCCGGAGCCAGGGCAGTCCGCTCCACCGGTGCATAGTCCTGCTCCGGTCAGCGGCTCCACTTCAGATCCAGAAGTCAGCCCCTCTCCAGGTTCGGGGTCTCCCACACCAGGGTCCAGACAGGGCTTGGAGTATAGTGGGAGGAAGGAGAGGGGAAGCATCGCGCCGAGGTCCAGACCAGACCAGGGGCGCAACGGGGAGGCAGAGAGAGAGAGGTCGTCACGCCCGGAGCCGGAGCCGCCTCCGAGGCTGAATGCCCACCCGGACCCTCCCCTAATGAATCAGGTTGGTGCGGCCGGAGTATGCACCTTTGGGGGGGGGGGGGGGGGGGGGGGGGTACTGTCACGCCCTGACCTAGAAAACTCTTGTTGGTTGGGTCAGGGTGTGAGTTCAGTTTGAGATCTATGTTATTATATTTCTATGTTGGATTCTAGTATGTGTATTTCTATGTTTGGCCGGGTGTGATTCCCAATCAGAGGCAGCTGTCGCTCGTTGTCTCTGATTGGGGATCATACTTAGGTAGCCTGGTTGCCTACCTTAGTTGTGGGATCTTGACTTGTGTTTGGCTTGTTGTGTTGTAGCCACTGTTTGAGCTTCACGTTTCGTTATTTTGTCAAGTGTTTATTCATATTAATAAACATGTACGCATACCACGCTGCACCTTGGTGTTACGTTATGAACCATGTAGAACACCTTGTATTGTGTTTCCTCTGTTATGTTGTGAACTATTTTCGACATAACCAGTTCTGTATATGAGACAGTTACTGTATTTAACTCAGGAAGAGTAATAAACTGGTACATTAAATCACGGCCTCCCGAGTGGGGCAGCGGTCACGGCCTCCCGAGTGGGGCAGCGGTCACGGCCTCCCGAGTGGCGCAGCGGTCACGGCCTCCCGAGTGGCGCAGCGGTCACGGCCTCCCGAGTGGCGCAGCGGTCACGGCCTCCCGAGTGGCGCAGCGGTCACGGCCTCCCGAGTGGGGGAGCGGTCACGGCCTCCCGAGTGGGGCAGCGGTCACGGCCTCCCGAGTGGGGCAGCTGTCTACGGCCTCCCGAGTGGGGCAGCGGTCACGGCCTCCCGAGTGGCGCAGCGGTCACGGCCTCCCGAGTGGGGGCAGTGTCTAAGGCCTCCCGAGTGGGGCAGTGGTCACGGCCTCCCGAGTGGCGCAGCGGTCACGGCCTCCCGAGTGGGGCAGCGGTCACGGCCTCCCGAGTGGGACAGCGGTCACGGCCTCCCGAGTGGGGCAGCGGTCACGGCCTCCCGGGAGTCCCATTGGGCGGCGCACGATTGGCCCAGCGTCGTCCGGGTTAGGGGAGGGTTTGACCGGGGGGGCTTTACTTGGCTCATCACGCTCTAGCGACTCCATGTGGTGGGCCGGGCACCTGCAAGCTGACTTCGGTCGTCAGTTGAACAGTGTTTCCTCCGACACATTGGTGCAGCTGGCTTCCGGGTTAAGTGAGCAGTGTGTCAAGAAGCAGTGCGGCTTGGCGGGTCATGTTTCGGAGGACGCATGACTCGACCTTCGCCTCTCCCGAGCCCGTTGGTGAATTGCAACGATGAGACAAGATCGTAATTGGATTGCAATTGGATATCATGAAACTGGGGAGAAAAGGGGGTAAAATTACAAAAAGAACAAATTAAATATATATATATATATATATATGTCACATTATGGAAACAACACGGTATGTAACACTGCCATTTCCTCAGATAACGCATAAGCTAGAACAATGCAGTGTAGTCAGCACGTTCCTACAAACAGCCCAGTCCGACCATGTTTCGCCCAGTTATCAAGAAAAGTGGTTTTGAGCGATGTAAGTAAAATAACAAACAGACCCAGAGGTGTTTAGTTGTTTAAGGTTCCAAACATTATGTTCTTAACCCGTCTAGTGACTAAATGACAGGTTTGAAGTATCATGCTAGCTACTCTCGGGTGTTAACAGGAGAGACGGGTGGGTTGAAAGAAACACAATGTTAACTGATGACCTGGAATAAAATAAAATAAAAGTTTAAGCACAGGCCATTGTCTCCTCTATTTCATATTGCTTTTATAATGTTAGCTAAATGTGACTGAATGTAAAAACATTATATATGACATCATTAGAATTATGCCTTAATCAATTGACTTGATGGATCAGCTTCTCACATAAGCTTTTATCAACAGGTTAGTGGTTAAAATATATATCTTTCTGAATCTGGGGGTTAATGACCTTGTGTCAAGCCACAGAAATGTGATAAGCCTGATGAGTTTTCCGTTTGTGAAGAGAATGTAATCATTTATTCTATCAAGACACGGACAGCTGGAGCACCTGATTGGCTAAGCATGAATAGTCATTGACAATGGTGAGAAAGATATCCTACCACATTCCCATTAAAGTGAGATTGAAAATGATGGTGAATATAGCTATTACGTGATCCATTTTAGTCCCATTAATATTGCAAGGCAAAATATAGTGGTTGCGATGTTGACGCTTGGTTCATTTTCATAAAAGTCTAACCTATAGCATTAATTATTCAAATCGACACAAACATGAAATGACGTCTGACATTTGTTGAAAGTAATGATCATTACAAACCAGAAACATGGAGATAAGACAGATATTGTCAACTTCTCGCCAGCCGTTCCTTCCGTCCCATGGCTGTGTTACTCCTGCGCCACCGACAGGTACAAAAGTAACGTTACGGTAGTTCTGTTCTCTGTCAATTAATTTCAACTCATTTACCCTAGAAATGACATTACAGTTGCTAATGGGAGAGGACATATACACTGAGTGTACAAAACATTAGGAACACCTTCCTAATATTGTGTTTCACCCGCTTTTGCCCTCAGAACAGCCTCAATTCTTCAGGGCATGGACTCTACAAGGTGTCGAAAGTGTTCCACAGGGATGCTGGCCCCCATGTTGACTCCAATGCTTCCCACAGTTGTGTCAAGTTGGATGGATGTCCTTTGGGTGGTGGACCATTCTTGATACACCTACTACCATACCCCGTTCAAAGGCACTTCAATATTTTGTCCTGCCCATTCACCCTCTGAATGACATACATACACAATCCATGTCTCAATTGTCTCAAGGCTTAAAAATCCTTCTTTAACCTGTCTCCTCCCCTTCATCTACACTGATTGAAGTGGATTTAACAAGTGGCACCAATAAGGGATCATAGATTTCACCTGGATTCACCTGGTCAGTCTGTCATGGAAAGAGCAGGTGTTCCTAATGTTTTGTGCACTATAAGTTGTTTGTCATAAAATATGGTGGGTCTAGCTCTATCGGTCTCTGAGTAATGTCCTGCTTCTTCCCTGCTCTATTTACTTATGGAATGTTCTTTAGAATGTCAGAATCAATTCAAACCCTGCTCTATTTACTTATGGAATGTTCTTTAGAATGTCAGAATCAATTCAAAACCCTGCTCTATTTACTTATGGAATGTTCTTTAGAATGTCAGAATCAATTCAAACCCTGCTCTATTTACTTATGGAATGTTCTTTAGAATGTCAGAATCAATTCAAACCCTGCTCTATTTACTTATGGAATGTTCTTTAGAATGTCAGAATCAATTCAAAACCCTGCTCTATTTACTTATGGAATGTTCTTTAGAATGTCAGAATCAATTCAAACCCTGCTCTATTTACTTATGGAATGTTCTTTAGAATGTCAGAATCAATTCAAACCCTGCTCTATTTACTTATGGAATGTTCTTTAGAATGTCAGAATCAATTCAAAACCCTGCTCTATTTACTTATGGAATGTTCTTTAGAATGTCAGAATCAATTCAAACCCTGCTCTATTTACTTATGGAATGTTCTTTAGAATGTCAGAATCAATTCAAACCCTGCTCTATTTACTTATGGAATGTTCTTTAGAATGTCTGAATCAATTCAAACCCTGCTCTATTTACTTATGGAATGTTCTTTAGAATGTCAGAATCAATTCAAACCCTGCTCTATTTACTCATGGAATGTTCTTTAGAATGTCAGAATAAATTCAAAACCCTGCTCTATTTACTCATGGAATGTTCTTTAGAATGTCAGAATCAATTCAAACCCTGCTCTATTTACTCATGGAATGTTCTTTAGAATGTCAGAATCAATTAAAAACCCTGCTCTATTTACTGATGGAATGTTCTTTAGAATGTCAGAATCAATTCAAACCCTGCTCTATTTACTTATGGAATGTTCTTTAGAATGTCAGAATCAATTCAAACCCTGCTCTATTTACTTACGGAATGTTCTTTAGAATGTCAGAATCAATTCAAACCCTGCTCTATTTACTTACGGAATGTTCTTTAGAATGTCAGAATCAATTCAAACCCTGCTCTATTTACTTATGGAATGTTCTTTAGAATGTCAGAATCAATTCAAACCCTGCTCTATTTACTTATGGAATGTTCTTTAGAATGTCAGAATCAATTCAAACCCTGCTCTATTTACTTATGGAATGTTCTTTAGAATGTCAGAATCAATTCAAACCCTGCTCTATTTACTTATGGAATGTTCTTTAGAATGTCAGAATCAATTCAAACCCTGCTCTATTTACTTATGGAATGTTCTTTAGAATGTCAGAATCAATTCAAACCCTGCTCTATTTACTTATGGAATGTTCTTTAGAATGTCAGAATCAATTCAAAACCCTGCTCTATTTACTTATGGAATGTTCTTTAGAATGTCAGAATCAATTCAAACCCTGCTCTATTTACTTATGGAATGTTCTTTAGAATGTCAGAATCAATTCAAACCCTGCTCTATTTACTTATGGAATGTTCTTTAGAATGTCAGAATCAATTCAAAACCCTGCTCTATTTACTTATGGAATGTTCTTTAGAATGTCAGAATCAATTCAAACCCTGCTCTATTTACTTATGGAATGTTCTTTAGAATGTCAGAATCAATTCAAACCCTGCTCTATTTACTTATGGAATGTTCTTTAGAATGTCTGAATCAATTCAAACCCTGCTCTATTTACTTATGGAATGTTCTTTAGAATGTCAGAATCAATTCAAACCCTGCTCTATTTACTCATGGAATGTTCTTTAGAATGTCAGAATAAATTCAAAACCCTGCTCTATTTACTCATGGAATGTTCTTTAGAATGTCAGAATCAATTCAAACCCTGCTCTATTTACTCATGGAATGTTCTTTAGAATGTCAGAATCAATTAAAAACCCTGCTCTATTTACTGATGGAATGTTCTTTAGAATGTCAGAATCAATTCAAACCCTGCTCTATTTACTTATGGAATGTTCTTTAGAATGTCAGAATCAATTCAAACCCTGCTCTATTTACTTACGGAATGTTCTTTAGAATGTCAGAATCAATTCAAACCCTGCTCTATTTACTTACGGAATGTTCTTTAGAATGTCAGAATCAATTCAAACCCTGCTCTATTTACTTATGGAATGTTCTTTAGAATGTCAGAATCAATTCAAACCCTGCTCTATTTACTTATGGAATGTTCTTTAGAATGTCAGAATCAATTCAAACCCTGCTCTATTTACTTATGGAATGTTCTTTAGAATGTCAGAATCAATTCAAACCCTGCTCTATTTACTTATGGAATGTTCTTTAGAATGTCAGAATCAATTCAAACCCTGCTCTATTTACTTATGGAATGTTCTTTAGAATGTCAGAATCAATTCAAACCCTGCTCTATTTACTTATGGAATGTTCTTTAGAATGTCAGAATCAATTCAAACCCTGCTCTATTTACTTATGGAATGTTCTTTAGAATGTCAGAATCAATTCAAAACCCTGCTCTATTTACTTATGGAATGTTCTTTAGAATGTCAGAATCAATTCAAAACCCTGCTCTATTTACTTATGGAATGTTCTTTAGAATGTCAGAATCAATTCAAACCCTGCTCTATTTACTTATGGAATGTTCTTTAGAATGTCAGAATCAATTCAAACCCTGCTCTATTTACTTATGGAATGTTCTTTAGAATGTCTGAATCAATTCAAACCCTGCTCTATTTACTTATGGAATGTTCTTTAGAATGTCAGAATCAATTCAAACCCTGCTCTATTTACTCATGGAATGTTCTTTAGAATGTCAGAATAAATTCAAAACCCTGCTCTATTTACTCATGGAATGTTCTTTAGAATGTCAGAATCAATTCAAACCCTGCTCTATTTACTCATGGAATGTTCTTTAGAATGTCAGAATCAATTAAAAACCCTGCTCTATTTACTGATGGAATGTTCTTTAGAATGTCAGAATCAATTCAAACCCTGCTCTATTTACTTATGGAATGTTCTTTAGAATGTCAGAATCAATTCAAACCCTGCTCTATTTACTTACGGAATGTTCTTTAGAATGTCAGAATCAATTCAAACCCTGCTCTATTTACTTACGGAATGTTCTTTAGAATGTCAGAATCAATTCAAACCCTGCTCTATTTACTTATGGAATGTTCTTTAGAATGTCAGAATCAATTCAAACCCTGCTCTATTTACTTATGGAATGTTCTTTAGAATGTCAGAATCAATTCAAACCCTGCTCTATTTACTTATGGAATGTTCTTTAGAATGTCAGAATCAATTCAAACCCTGCTCTATTTACTTATGGAATGTTCTTTAGAATGTCAGAATCAATTCAAACCCTGCTCTATTTACTTATGGAATGTTCTTTAGAATGTCAGAATCAATTCAAACCCTGCTCTATTTACTTATGGAATGTTCTTTAGAATGTCAGAATCAATTCAAACCCTGCTCTATTTACTTATGGAATGTTCTTTAGAATGTCAGAATCAATTCAAAACCCTGCTCTATTTACTTATGGAATGTTCTTTAGAATGTCAGAATCAATTCAAACCCTGCTCTATTTACTTATGGAATGTTCTTTAGAATGTCAGAATCAATTCAAACCCTGCTCTATTTACTCATGGAATGTTCTTTAGAATGTCAGAATAAATTCAAAACCCTGCTCTATTTACTTATGGAATGTTCTTTAGAATGTCAGAATCAATTCAAACCCTGCTCTATTTACTCATGGAATGTTCTTTAGAATGTCAGAATCAATTAAAAACCCTGCTCTATTTACTGATGGAATGTTCTTTAGAATGTCAGAATCAATTAAAAACCCTGCTCTATTTACTGATGGAATGTTCTTTAGAATGTCAGAATCAATTCAAACCCTGCTCTATTTACTTACGGAATGTTCTTTAGAATGTCAGAATCAATTCAAACCCTGCTCTATTTACTTATGGAATGTTCTTTAGAATGTCAGAATCAATTCAAACCCTGCTCTATTTACTTATGGAATGTTCTTTAGAATGTCAGAATCAATTCAAACCCTGCTCTATTTACTTATGGAATGTTCTTTAGAATGTCAGAATCAATTCAAACCCTGCTCTATTTACTTATGGAATGTTCTTTAGAATGTCAGAATCAATTCAAACCCTGCTCTATTTACTTATGGAATGTTCTTTAGAATGTCAGAATCAATTCAAACCCTGCTCTATTTACTTATGGAATGTTCTTTAGAATGTCAGAATCAATTCAAACCCTGCTCTATTTACTTATGGAATGTTCTTTAGAATGTCAGAATCAATTCAAACACTGATTTTCGTGTCTGTTCTAAGTACAGATATAGAATCATTATTTTTCCATGGTTCTAACCCTGGTTATGATGCTGATGTCCAAGACTTGATCCCAATGCCAGTCTTATCTGCAATTAGGAATGTCTCGTGCCAAATCAACAATTACAGTAAGATATTAGAGAACTGTATTCTTTTCGTGGTCCTCTGTAGCTCAGCTGGTAGAGCACGGCGCTTGTAACGCCAAGGTAGTGGGTTCGATCCCCGGGACCACCCATACACAAAAATGTATGCACGCATGACTGTAAGTCGCTTTGGATAAAAGCGTCTGCTAAATGGCATATTATTATTTTCCATAGTCTTGCTGGTCTAGTAAACTCAGATACAGCCACATGTAAGAAGGAAAGGTAAACAGATATGTAAAACATTTTT
>CM062497.1:1596434-1608934 GCA_031479575.1 Coregonus ussuriensis
CACTACCTATCACCACCTATCACCACCTATCACTACCTACCACTACCTATCACTACCTACCACTACCTATCACAACCTACCACTACCTATCACTACCTATCACTACCTACCACTACCATTGCCATTATAATCATTGGCCAGTATGAAGAGTTAAGTCCAAATCCCTATCTTCATCCATAGCTAATTTAGGAAAAGGACCATTTTAGCTAGCTAGCTAGCCACTGGAGGACAACAACACAACGAGATGCAACAATTCAAGTTGTTTCTGTCAATGACGTATGCTCTCAATGGGATTTGAAAGGAGTGACGCCAAATTCAAGCTGGCTTCCTTTGATACTTTTTCTTGGTGCACCAGGACCATTCACAGTTGAGCTCGCTCAGTTTATCTCAACGCTGATTGGCACATTTTTAATACTTTTTTGTCAAGGGAAGCCTGATGTTCGCTGGCTTCCCTTGCCTTCAATGCTACGGGCGGCAACAAATGTCATACTCATTTGGACCAGACAGCATCAGATGGCCTACACCTAGAGAGACAGAGGGGCGCTGTTTCACTCGCTCTATCTAAGTTGTCAATGCCAAGAGGTTTGTCATTATTGACCGATAACGATACGTTTTCCACCTCTCCCACCTCTAACTTTACAAAATTCAAACTTGCAATGCTTTTCTTTCATTATTGTTTTTTTTTATGCATGAATTCGATGGTTCACTGTTCATTGTTGGCATTTCCTGCCTAAGTTTGCCTTCTTCTTCCTCCAAACACGGCGAGTGGAGTTTAGACCAAAAAGCTAGATTTTTGTCTCATCAGACCACATGACCTTCTCCCATTCCTCCTCTGGATCATCCAGATGGTCATTGGGAAACTTCAGACGGTCCTGGACATGCGCTGGCTTGAGCAGGGGGACCTTGCGTGTGCTGCAGGATTTTAATCCATGACGGCGTAGTGTGTTACTAATGGTTTTCTTTGAGACTGTGGTCCCAGCTCTCTTCAGGTCATTGACCAGGTCCTGCCATGTAGTTCTGGGCTGATCCCTCACCTTCCTCATGATCATTGATGCCCCACGAGGTGAGATCTTGCATGGAGCCCCAGACCGAGGGTGATTGACCGTCATCTTGAACTTCTTCCATTTTCTAATAATTGCGCCAACAGTTGTTGCCTTCTCACCAAGCTGCTTGCCTATTGTCCTATAGCCCATCCCATCCTTGTGCAGCTCTACAATTTTATCCCTGATGTCCTTACACAGCTCTCTGGTATTGGCCATTGTGGAGAGGTTGGAGTCTGTTTGATTGAGTGTGTGGACAGGTGTCTTTTATACAGGTAACGAGTTCAAACAGGTGCAGCTAATACAGGTAATGAGTGGAGAACAGGAGGGCTTCTTAAAGGAAAACTAACAGGACTGTGAGAGCCGGAATTCTTACTGGTTGGTAGGTGATCAAATACTTATGTCATGCAATAAAATGCAAATTAATTACTTAAAAATCATACAATGTGATTTTCTGGATTTTTGTTTTAGATTCTGTCTCTCACAGTTGAAGTGTACCTATGATAAAAATTACAGACCTCTACATGCTTTGTAAGTAGGAAAACCTGCAAAATTGGCAATTGTATCTTTCGAATTCTGTGTACTTAATGTAATAGTTTTGACAAATGTAATTCATATTTAACGATGGTTTTGCCTGTTTGTCAGGAAGGAAGTTGAAGGACATGTTTGATCAATAACTGGGTCAAGTGGGCGGGGTTAGGTAAGGTTCCAGCCAGCATCCATTTTATAAAGTACCGTGTACAGTATCTAGTACCTGATAGGTACAAGCAGTACCATAAGGAGAGGGAACGTCATCTTCATGTAGGGTAGAGGGGACATGCCTTAGTGTACTACCTAGTGTGTGGTGTAATATACACTGTGTTGTACCTGATAGGTACAAGCAGTACCATAAGGAGAGGGAACGTCATCTTCATGTAGGGTAGAGGGGACATGCCTTAGTGTACTACCTAGTGTGTGGTGTAATATACACTGTGTTGTACCTGATAGGGATAAGCAGTACCATAAGGAGAGGGAACGTCATCTTCATGTAGGGTAGAGGGGACATGCCAAAGCCACATAGCACAAGTAACTGCATCATCTGCAGGAAGGTGAAGAAGTGGATCTTCCTCTGGGGGACCTTACGGATGTAGTGGGCAGGTGGGTAGGATGTCTAGGGGGAGAGGAGAGGAGAGGAGAGGAGAGGAGAGGAGAGGAGAGGAGAGGAGAGGAGAGGAGAGGAGAGGAGAGGAGAGGAGAGGAGAGGAGAGGAGAGGAGAGGAGAGGAGTCAATATGTGGCCCTGCCCTGTTCTTTGAGAAGCAGGGCCATGTGGTCACCATGTGGTCATTAACCTGTTCTTTAAGAAGCAGGGCCATGTGGTCACCATGTGGTCATTAACCTGTTCTTTAAGAAGCAGGGCCATGTGCTCACCATGTGGTCATTAACCTGTTCTTTGAGAAGCAGGGCCATGTGGTCACCATGTGGTCATTAACCTGTTCTTTAAGAAGCAGGGCCATGTGGTCACCATGTGGTCATTAACCTGTTCTTTAAGAAGCAGGGCCATGTGGTCACCATGTGGTCATTAACCTGTTCTTTGAGAAGCTGGGCCATGTGGTCATTAACCTGTTCTTTGAGAAGCAGGGCCATGTGGTCACCATGTGGTCATTAACCTGTTCTTTGAGAAGCAGGGCCATGCGGTCACACATCTGGTTCCCCTCTATAGATGTGAGTGCGATGTAAAGGAAGAGCCCGTAGAGGACAGGTTTGGGGATCCACTGGAGAGGGACCGGTAGCAGAAACACTGACACTCCGACGAAGATGTTGGCCACTAGAGATGTTAGCCTGGTCTCCTTCACACTGACGATACTGGAGAAAAACACACACAGCAAACATACACACACACACACACACAGCAAACATACACACACACACACACACACACACACAGCAAACACACACACACACACACACTGAATAAATCAACAGTCAGTTACTTCTGATGAAGGACACTAGTCTATCTATAACCTCTTATAGCCTGTTAGAACCTGTTACAGCTAGCTGCCTACAATAATGCCTACCATTCAGCTGTTTTTCTAACCTCATTGTCTGAAGCTTTAACGTTAGGTAGTAAGTGGCTACTGTGCTCGAAATGTAGCTAGCTTGTTGCTACCTGGATAGCTACTAAACAATAGCTGGAACGACCTAGCGAACAGACGCGAACTGGCTGAGTCAATTCAGTGGCTAGCTTTGCATTTGGCTAGCTAACAGTAACTGCTAGGGGTAAGTCATGACCTACATTTGTGTTTTGTTTTTACATACTGGTAGCCAGAGTCGTTCAAGGGAATTCGGGACATGGGTGACTAGTTAACGTTAGCTTGGCTCTCTCTGTGTGTTCGTGCCGTGGGAGGAGGGGTTTCTTCTTTGTCTGAAAGTAATGGCTAGCTAGTATGCTAACTATTCTAGCTAACTAACTGGCTGAATAAGCTGACAACGGACTCGCTCAAGCTGTCGGGACTAACCCACAACGTTAGACACGGACACGAATGATCTGCTTGGCGTGTTGACACACTGGTGGTTTGTTGTGGCCGAGTATTGGTGCTAAACCGTGTTGTTGGAGTCCGGCATGCTAGTTGACTGTGGCGTCGTATGACTAGGTGCCCTGGACAATTTTCACGGAAGAATACTGTACCAAGTTAGCTAGCTGAATAAACTAAGTTAGTCTATTCCTAGAAAACATTGTACCGCTGTAGTTTACAACAATTATAGTTTCTGAGGTGGAAGTTGGGAGAGTTATATTTGGGTGTTTCAGTGAAACGTAAGTGAGGGAGGCCCCGCTCTCTCATTTCCCAGATGTTTAGTTCATTTCATTCCGATCTCCTCTGCATTATTGTAGCCATTTGCTACAGCCTATCAACTATGCCTCTGTCTATCCCTGTTCTCTCCTCTCCGCACAGGCTATTCAAACGCCTCACACCGCGTGGCTGCTGCCTCTCTAACCTGGACAGGACACTAGTCTATCTCCTGTTTCTGTAGTGAGACAGCTTGATGTACCAGTACACCCCCTGGACAGGACACTAGTCTATCTCTTGTTTCTGTAGTGAGACAGCTTGATGTACAGTACACCCCCTGGACAGGACACTAGTCTACAGTGGGGAAAAAATGTATTTAGTCAACCACCAATTGTGCAAGTTCTCCCACTTAAAAAGATGAGAGAGGCCTGTAATTTTCATCATAGGTACACGTCAACTATGACAGACAAAATGAAAAAGAAAATCCAGAAAATCATATTGTAGGATTTTTAATGAATTTATTTGCAAATTATGGTGGAAAATAAGTATTTGGTCAATAACAAAAGTTTCTCAATACTTTGTTATATACCCTTTGTTGGCAATGACACAGGTCAAACGTTTTCTGTAAGTCTTCACAAGGTTTTCACACACTGTTGCTGGTATTTTGGCCCATTCCTCCATGCAGATCTCCTCTAGAGCAGTGATGTTTTGGGGCTGTCGCTGGGCAACACGGACTTTCAACTCCCTCCAAAGATTTTCTATGGGGTTGAGATCTGGAGACTGGCTAGGCCACTCCAGGACCTTGAAATGCTTCTTGCGAAGCCACTTCTTCGTTGCCCGGGCGGTGTGTTTGGGATCATTGTCATGCTGAAAGACCCAGCCACGTTTTGTCTTCAATGTCCTTGCTGATGGAATGAGGTTTTCACTCAAAATCTCACGATACATGGCCCCATTCATTCTTTCCTTTACACGGATCAATCGTCCTGGTCCCTTTGCAGAAAAACAGCCCCAAAGCATGATGTTTCCACCCCCATGCTTCACAGTAGGTATGGTGTTCTTTGGATGCAACTCAGCATTCTTTGTCCTCCAAACACGACGAGTTGAGTTTTTACCAAAAAGTTATATTTTGGTTTCATCTGACCATATGACATTCTCCCAATCCTCTTCTGGATCATCCAAATGCACTCTAGCAAACTTCAGACGGGCCTGGACATGTACTGGCTTAAGCAGGGGGACACGTCTGGCACTGCAGGATTTGAGTCCCTGGCGGCGTAGTGTGTTACTGATGGTAGGCTTTGTTACTTTGGTCCCAGCTCTCTGCAGGTCATTCACTAGGTCCCCCCGTGTGGTTCTGGGATTTTTGCTCACCGTTCTTGTGATCATTTTGACACCACGGGGTGAGATCTTGCGTGGAGCCCCAGATCGAGGGAGATTATCAGTGGTCTTGTATGTCTTCCATTTCCTAATAATTGCTCCCACTGTTGATTTCTTCAAACCAAGCTGCTTACCTATTGCAGATTCAGTCTTCCCAGCCTGGTGCAGGTCTACAATTTTGTTTCTGGTGTCCTTTGACAGCTCTTTGGTCTTGGCCATAGTGGAGTTTGGAGTGTGACTGTTTGAGGTTGTGGACAGGTGTCTTTTATATAAGATAACAAGTTCAAACAGGTGCCATTAATACAGGTAACGAGTGGAGGACAGAGGAGCCTCTTAAAGAAGAAGTTACAGGTCTGTGAGAGCCAGAAATCTTGCTTGTTTGTAGGTGACCAAATACTTATTTTCCACCATAATTTGCAAATAAATTCATTAAAAATCCTACAATGTGATTTTCTGGAAAAAGAATTCTCAATTTGTCTGTCATAGTTGACGTGTACCTATGATGAAAATTACAGGCCTCTCTCATCTTTTTAAGGGGGAGAACTTGCACAATTGGTGGCTGACTAAATACTTTTTTCCCCACTGTATCTCCTGTTTCTATAGTGAGACAGCTTGATGTACAGTACACCCCCTGGACAGGACACTAGTATATCTCCTGTTTCTGTAGTGAGACAGCTTGATGTACAGTACACCCCCTGGACAGGACACTAGTCTATCTCCTGTTTCTGTAGTGAGACAGCTTGATGTACAGTACACCCCCTGGACAGGACACTAGTCTATCTCCTGTTTCTGTAGTGAGACAGCTTGATGTACAGTACATCCCCTGGACAGGACACTAGTCTATCTCCTGTTTCTGTAGTGAGACAGCTTGATGTACAGTACATCCCCTGGACAGGACACTAGTCTATCGCCTGTTTCTGTAGTGAGACAGCTTGATGTACAGTACACCCCCTGGACAGGACACTATTCATTAAAACTGTTTTTATTTGTAATAGGCCATAGGGCCTGGTCTAAAGTAGTCCACCGGTAAATCAAATCAAATCAAACTATATTCATCAAATACACAGTTTACAGCAGGTTTGAAAGGTGCAGTCAAATGCTTGTGTGCTAGCTTCCTCAACAACGCAGTACAGTTGTCAATAACATTAGTAACAAGTCGATAATAACGTGTAATAACAGCGGTATTATGCATAGTAGTGATGGACTGGATTTACCAACATAAAGTGGGTATTGTCTTGGTCACACAGTGGAAGACATCAGATACTGTGTAATAGAACAGCAGTATTGACTGGGTGTGTGTGTTTATGTGTGTGGGTGTGTGGGTGAGGGTTGGATGTGCGTGTTTATGGGTGAGGAATGGATGTGTGGGTTTATGGGTGAGGGTTGGGTGTGTAGGTTGTGTGTGGGTGTGTGGGTGAGGGTTGGATGTGTGGGTGAGGGTTGGATGTGTGGGTGAGGGTTGTATGTGTGGGTGAGGGTTGGGTGTGTGGGTGAGGGTTGGATGTGTGGGTGAGGGTTGGATGTGTGGGTGAGGGTTGGATGTGTGGGTGAGGGTTGGGTGTGTGGGTGAGGGTTGGATGTGTGGGTGAGGGTTGGATGTGTGGGTGAGGGTTGGGTGTGTGGGTGAGGGTTGGATGTGTGGGTGAGGGTTGGGTGTGTGGGTGAGGGTTGGATGTGTGGGTGAGGGTTGGGTGTGTGGGTGAGGGTTGGATGTGTGGGTGAGGGTTGGGTGTGTGGGTGAGGGTTGGGTGTGTGGGTGAGGGTTGGGTGTGTAGGTGAGGGTTGGGTGTGTGGGTGAGGGTTGGGTGTGTGGGTGAGGGTTGGGTGTGTGGGTGAGGGTTGGGTGTGTGGGTGAGGGTTGGATGTGTGGGTGAGGGTTGGATGTGTGGGTGAGGGTTGGATGTGTGGGTGAGGGTTGGGTGTGTGGGTGAGGGTTGGATGTGTGGGTGAGGGTTGGGTGTGTGGGTGAGGGTTGGATGTGTGGGTGAGGGTTGGATGTGTGGGTGAGGGTTGGGTGTGTGGGTGAGGGTTGGATGTGTGGGTGAGGGTTGGGTGTGTGGGTGAGGGTTGGGTGTGTGGGTGAGGGTTGGGTGTGTGTTTATGGGTGAGGGTTGGGTGTGTGGGTGAGGATTGGATGTGTGGGTGAGGGTTGGATGTGTGGGTGAGGGTTGGGTGTGTGGGTGAGGGTTGGATGTGTGGGTGAGGGTTGGGTGTGTGGGTGAGGGTTGGATGTGTGGGTGAGGGTTGGGTGTGTGGGTGAGGGTTGGATGTGTGGGTGAGGGTTGGATGTGTGGGTGAGGGTTGGATGTGTGGGTGAGGGTTGGATGTGTGGGTGAGGGTTTAGTGTGTGGGTGAGGGTTGGGTGTGTGTGGGTGAGGGTTGGGTGTGTGGGTGAGGGTTGGGTGTGTGGGTGAGGGTTGGGTGTGTGGGTGAGGGTTGGATGTGTGGGTGAGGGTTGGGTGTGTGGGTGAGGGTTTGGTGTGTGTGGGTGAGGGTTGGATGTGTGGGTGAGGGTTTGATGTGTGGGTGAAGGTTTAGTGTGTGGGTGAGGGTTTGGTGTGTGGGGGTGAGGGTTGGGTGTGTGGGTGAGGGTTGGATGTGTGGGTGAGGGTTGGGTGTGTGGGTGAGGGTTTGGTGTGTGTGGGTAGTCAGTGCAAATCATCTTTAAAGTGCAGAGAGTCTCTCTAGGGGATATTGGTCAAATTATTACTATAAATTATGACCGTCTCTAGGATGATTCATATTCGTTATCAGTCCATTATTGGACAAAAATTGTCTTCTAAGAAGACCTGACTTAGGAGTTATCTTCACAATAACACTATAAGTCAAAAATAGTAATAATTGATTTATCTGAAGGTACTGTATATCTGATGAGCCTAATATCAGATTCATGAATTGGTAGCGTTTTCTAGAGCTGGTATCAGAGAAACACAACAACAGGTCAAAGTTGAATAATAAAAATAGTCAAATTAATAAATGGTTCCAGGATGAATGATGATCTGATCAATACAGGAGTAAATGATGAATTCAAGAGCTTGTTTACAGGCAAATTGTTAGAGGATGATATTCTCAATTTGGATGGAGCAACATTTACACACTCAAGACTAGACTTAACAGGTCACGCGTGGCGTACTGACTAGACTGCATCATTACATTACAGTTCAACATCATTACATTACAACATCATTACAGTTCAACATCATTACATTACAACATCATTACAGTTCAACATCATTACATTACAACATCATTACAGTTCAACATCATTACATTACAACATCATTACAGTTCAACATCATTACATTACAGTTCAACATCATTACATTACGGTTCATTACATTTGAAATGTTTTACATCAGAGACAGTCATGTATGCATTAAGGAATCAATCACACAATCAAGCCGACTTTGTTTTGACCTTTTACCAATCTACCTACATAACAACATAATGGTAATCATTTATTTGAATGGTAAATCTCTACTGATAAACTGGGTAAATCAAGATGCAGCCAAGACCTATTCATAATACAGGTGGATGCATGTTTCATGGGGCTCCAGTCTGTTTCCCTTCCATTTGGAACTTATTTGATTGTTCTGATCAATAACATTTGCATAGAAATAATGTGCTTTGTCTCTTTAACCAGTAATGGTGTCAAGGCAAGAGGGGGGCGGCCCTTCGGAGCACAGTCAGTTTGCTGAGGCAATAGATCATATTTCGGAGAGACGTGAGAGAGAGACTGAATAAGTGAATGAACAATGATTTTGGTGGCAATCAGCTTTGAAATCAGCATATTTTGCGTTATGGTTAGCATATTATCAAAAACAAAGTACTAGGGTAGTGAATTGATGTTAGCTTTAGCTGTCAGCTATCATAGCAAGGACCGTTAGCCTACAATTGCTGGAAGCTACCGGTATCTTCTTGCATTGTGAAGTGTTCGAGCCTGTATGGACATTGTTTTTGCGAACAGTAATGAACAGTTTCAACATTTCTACGTGCCGCCGTGTTGCATTATTCAAGTGTGTTAACTTCTGTGCAGCATGAGTGGTTAACTAACATGCTGCAGACCAGACTCCCAGTGAGTGGGGAGGTAACATGCTGCAGCCCAGACTCCCAGTGAGTTGGGAGGTAACGTGATGCAGACCAGACTCCCAGTGAGTGGGGAGGTAACGTGATGCTGACCAGACTCCCAGTGAGTTGGGAGGTAACATGATGCTGACCAGACTCCCACTGAGTTGGGAGGTAACATGATGCAGACCAGACTCCCAGTGAGTTGGGAGGTAACATGATGCAGACCAGACTCCCACTGAGTTGGGAGGTAACATGATGCAGACCAGACTCCCACTGAGTTGGGAGGTAACATGATGCAGAGCAGACTCCCAGTGAGTGGGGAGGTAACATGATGCAGAGCAGACTCCCAGTGAGTGGGGAGGTAACATGATGCAGAGCAGACTCCCAGTGAGTGGGGAGGTAACATGATGCAGAGCAGACTCCCAGTGAGTGGGGAGGTAACATGATGCAGACCAGACTCCCAGTGAGTGGGGAGGTAACATGATGCAGACCAGACTCCCAGTGAGTTGGGAGGTAACATGATGCAGAGCAGACTCCCAGTGAGTTGGGAGGTAACATGATGCTGACCAGACTCCCAGTGAGTTGGGAGGTAACATGATGCAGACCAGACTCCCAGTGAGTGGGGAGGTAACATGATGCAGACCAGACTCCCACTGAGTTGGGAGGTAACATGATGCTGACCAGACTCCCACTGAGTGGGGAGCTAACATGATGCAGACCAGACTCCCAGTGAGTTGGGAGGTAACGTGATGCAGACCAGACTCCCACTGAGTTGGGAGGTAACATGATGCAGACCAGACTCCCAGTGAGTTGGGAGGTAACATGATGCTGACCAGACTCCCACTGAGTTGGGAGGTAACATGATGCAGACCAGACTCCCACTGAGTTGGGAGGTAACATGATGCTGACCAGACTCCCACTGAGTGGGGAGCTAACATGATGCAGACCAGACTCCCAGTGAGTTGGGAGGTAACATGATGCTGACCAGACTCCCACTGAGTTGGGAGGTAAGATGATGCAGACCAGACTCCCAGTGAGTTGGGATGTAACGTGATGTAGACCAGTGAGTTCAGTGGTTCCTCATGACAGGGTAGAGCCAGCAGTGAGCAAGTGGGGCAGGCAATGTGTGCTTAAATAAGGGGTCGGCTGCGCTGATATACAGGCTTGATCTGAGAGACACATTTGACAGAATTACCGAAAGTAACAAAAATACCTAACCGTTTTTTCATGTTCTAGTACAGAAAAAGTACAGAAGTAGCGGAATTACTTTGTCTTCCCTCCAGGCCTGAGGACAAAGACTTTCCTCTAGGCTCAGATTAAAGATATGACAGATAGGAGTGGCTATAGAGTCAGCTACCATCCTCAGTAGCTTTCCATCTAGGTTGTCAATGCCAAGAGGTTTGTCATTATTGATCGATGACAATACGTTTTCCACGTCTCCCACACTAACTTTACAAAATTCAAACTTGCAATGCTTTTCTTTCATTATTGGTTTTTTTATGCATGAATTCGATGGTTCACTGTTCATTGTTGGCATTTCCTGCCTAAATTTGCCCACTTTGCCAATTAAGTAATAATTAAAATAATTTTCAACATCAAATGGTTTTGTGATGAATAAGCCGTCTGATTCGATGAAAGATGGAGTTGTCTTGCTGCTCATATTTTCATTTAAAGCACTCCAAAGATTGGCTTCATAATACAGTTTGTTCTTCTTTTTGTTGAGTTTAGTCACATCATTTTTCAATTTGCAGTAAGTCAGCCAGTCAGATGTGCAGCCAGACTTATTAGCCACTCCTTTTGCCCCGTCTCTTTCAACCAGACAGTTTTTAAATTCCTCATCAATCAATGGAGCCTTAACAGTTCTAACAGTGCTCTTTATTAATCACATCAGACCAACAAATATTTTAACATCATCCACATAAGAGTCACAGCAAAATATATTTTTATATAGTATTTTAGGCCCAGCTGTTGGAACTTTGTCTTTCCTGGATATAGCCACTATATTGTGATCAGTGCATCCAATGGGTACGGATACAGCTTCAGAACAAAGTTCTACAGTATTAGTAAAAATGTGATCGATACATGTGGATGATCTTGTTCCTGTAGTGTTTGTAAACACCCTGGTAGGTTGATTAATAACCTGAACCAGATTACAGGCACTGGTTACAGTGAGAAGCTTCCTCTTGAGCAGACATCAGTCAATATTCAGGTCCCCAAGAAAGTAGACCTCTCTGTTTACATCACATACACTATCAAGCATTTCACACATATTATTTAGATACTGACTGTTAGCACTTGGTGGCCTGTAGCAACACCACAAAAGAAAACGCTTTAGATGTGGCAAGTGAACCTGCAACCACAACAATTCAATAACACTTGACATAAGATCTTCTCTAAGCATTACAGGGATATGGCTCTGAATATATACAGAAACACCTCCTCCATAAGCATTCCTGTTTCTTCTGTAGATGTTATATTCTTGTATTGCTGTATCATCAAATTAATTATCTAAGTGAGTCTCAGAAATGGCTAATTTACAGTATGAATGTTATCTGATGTTAGCAAGTTATTGATTTCATGAACCTTATTTCTAAGGCTACATATATTAATATGGGCTATTTTCATTCCTTTCCTGGGTAGCTTATCAGAGATAGATATAATATGGAAAAGAGCAAACAAAGCAAGAGAAAACAATATACATTCAGCAGTCCATTAATCAGTTGGTGTGTGTGTGTGTGTCTGTGTTGTGGGGTTCCTCTCAAGTTCTTGGCTCTTTCCAGAACAGCTACCTTGTCCTTGAATCTCAAGAACTTGACCACTATCGGCCTGAGCCTGTCACCTGGGCCAGTGGTGGGTTTTTCAGTTCTGTGGGCGCGCTCCACCTGAATCTTCCTGTGGTCCATCTTCAATTTCTTAGAGATCATTTCCCTCACTTTGTCCTCAGACTCCATCCAGGTCTCATGTGGAGAGTCTGCAATTCCGTCCACAACCATGTTGTTCAGCCTTGATTGTCCCTCATTGTTATCATGGATTCACACACAGAACTGATGTCCTCTCTCAATGACTTACAGATTGCTGTCATCTTGCCGTTCTCCTGTTAAACTCATCGAGCTGACCCTGGGAGAACTGCAAACTGTTCTTCAGGTCCTGGACCTCTCTGGTCAGGTCGTCCATTCTTCTATTAGTTGACTCCACCAGTATTTGGACAAAAAACTTGTAGCTATTTTCTTGTTGTTGTAACAACTGCTTGT